>UELV01148933.1:0-14080 GCA_900490015.1 Megastigmus stigmatizans
TCTTTGAGTTAAATGATGCAGCTTATTGGATTAAATAAATGTTCTATTAACATAATGATTTTTCCGTCTTCCATTCTACAACGATTCGTTGTTAATTTGACAATATTAGAGTTTGCGCTATTTCAACTATGAAAAATTGTTGAATCAATTGAATTTTTTTCTCTATGTATTCGATAGAAAAGTTTGCTACGTTTGTTTTAAGATTACTTCTCCAACAGACTTGATAATACTGATATATCATTCTACATATAACAAGATATTATGATTTGTGATGTATACAAACATCTTGTATTTAAGTAACAGAGTATTATCAACTACATTGTCCGCAAAGAATTTCAACAAAAAAAAAACCTATTTAATTCCAAGCAATATCGGTAATTGCCAACTTCAGTTAAAACGAGCATTAACAAAATAATACATATACATTCTTATTGCTATAAAATGAAATTGTTTTAACGTAATGTACATTTAAAATAGATTGGTAAGTATACTTTTATATTATGTTCTTAAATAAAAAAACTTCAACCTTCATTACTAATGGAATCATTTTCTGGTATTTTGACAAAATATAAATCAGAGAATATTGTAAAAAGGTGATTGGATTGAATAAAAAAAAACGTAATAAAAATTTTTCTTCTTTATCATCATCTTTAGGAAAATTTATTTCAGATATAAAATCCATAAATGTGTTTCTTTACTTTAGTAAAAATCTGAGCAACTTCAGTCGGTGCCAATTAGTTTGTATTCAGTTTAATTAAAGAAAATCAAGTTAGAAAAGTAACACAGAAACTCAGTAGGAATTGGTGAACAGTTTTGATGGCAAAAGTTTCGAGATGTACTTTTATAAGTCATGTGCAGAATCTGAAACAGTTTCTGTTTATCTCGTAACTACGTTTCTGACTAGAAAATAAAATACTTTCTAACTAGTATACGTAGAACGTGTATATATATTGTAAGATTCGTGAATTTATATCAAAGTAAAGCTGTTTGTACTGTGACATAATCTCGACAAACATTATCACCTGCTCAAAATTTAAGTAATTTGATTTAGTGTCTCAACGCACATTCCACAATGAAAGGAATTTCAGTTTGCGCAATGTACAAATTCGCAATCTACGCCAAAGACATACATCATCACTAACCACTAAAGCTCAGGCAATTAATTCTCTCAACGTTCTCACTTCGATGCTGAGCCAGATCGATCCTTCATCAATTGAAAGATTCACAAAGAAGAGGTAATCCACTCCTTCTAACAGCTAAGACAATGACTAATAATCTCGCTATGCTACAGCAACAACCAAAAAAACTCCAGCAACGATGCGCCAAAGAGATAAAGAGGAACGAGAAGAAAGTAAGACCAGCCGATCCATTTGTCAAGGATCAACGACCAGACGCAGTTTCTAACTCCACATCTCTCATCTGGCTCGTGCAAGAAATGGCATCATCCCGAGTTGCCGCAGTATACGAAACAGTCTGGGCAACTGGCTCTGGTCCATTCCTGCATCAGAAATCCGCTATGCAGTTTGCTGCTTCTATAGACTGCCCGTTCGTCAGGCCCCTCAAGGTCATTACCGCACCAGTGTTACCACAGAGTTGCAAGTGAAATAAAGTCCCCTACTCTCCTTTCCCTCCGTCTATTCTCGCGCGCTCCTCTGCCCGAGACAAGCGAGATTACCTAATCCTCAAGCACGATTCAAGTATTTTAACCCAAAAGGTGGTGTAAACGTGTCCGGCGGCTGAAGTGAGAATTGCTTCACTGGTGACTATGAGAGGTTTTAATCACTAATCTGAGACGTTACCAATCCAAGTATTTCATGATGCATTGGTAATAATCGCTGATGAGGGAAACTTTAATGTGAATCAGCTTATGAATATTTGGTTGTAGTTTAATTATTGAAACGAGTTGAAATGATAATGACGATTTGATAATAAGTAATTAATTTAATTAATTTGTTGGTACTTCAACGTTCAAAATTTCAGTTAAGTATTATTAACATTGATAATAATATTAGATCTTTGTTCATTTTGTAATGGAATACGTTGAGTATCACTAGAATTTCACTTAATGGACAAATTTTACAACGTAGCTACGTATGTACAAAGGAGTTATTTGTTCCTTAGCTGAGAGCTATCGATTTGGTCATATACAGTTTACCCAGAGTATGCTTTCGGTAATCTACAAGGAGTTGAAGGGGCATCCAAAAGAGGTCCTAAGGCATAATCGATAATATCAGCTTTAAAATATGTAAGTTTGAAATATTATGGCTAAAGGGGATATAACTTGAAGAAAATAAAACCTCTCTTCGACTCATGCACTTATATCGTGCTTCCGAACTACTAAAATTATTACTTTATAGACTTGTGACGAGTTGAAAAGGAGAGCAGTCCCATTTTTCAACCTTCATCATATTTACAAATGCGTAATAATTCACATTGTAAACTACCGCAATCTTTTTTATTGTAACTTTATTTCTTACATAATTATTTTTTACTTTTACAAAGTAAAGTACCAATGATCGAGTAGCAACATTTGATAAAAGAAACTTACAAAAATAAGTCTATCATTTTTAGAAACTTAACAATTTTCTAAAATTATGATTAACAAGTTTAAAAAAAAGTGGATAGTCTTAATTCAGCATGTCAGCTGCACTTGCACTTTATCCGAACTTCTTACGCGTTTGCGTCACTCCAGAATCCCACACCAATTCTTAAATCTGAATTAAATCTTTATAGCTGTATAGTCCCATTCAGATTAGATGAATGCAAGGGAAAATATACTTCAATTAAAATGATAAGAATAATTTGTTCATATAGGTAAAGTTTCATATTATTGGGTAAGAAAAGATTAATTTGCAGTAAATACTTGAAAAGGCTGAAAAACTCATTCTTAGAAATTGATAAAAAGTAAAAATACCCACGTCGTTTACAGTACTAACTTTTGCCGAATCATCGATGACTGAATCAAACGAAAAATTAACAAGAACGTTCTATTTTCGATGCTTGTAGCCAGAAAATGTGGCTACTCTAATTTTTGTTAATTCAAGTGAAAAACTTAACCGATGAAGTTCGTCCATGTGTATGTATGACAGTAACATGGACGTTTGTGGTCTCGTTTGGGATTCAGAATGGTATTCAGTATAGGTCGCAAATTCCCTTACATATGGGCATGACTGCAATGTTGCTTTACAGTTCTTCGAATTCAAATTGAAGTCCCTACTTTGTGGACTGTACTTTTGATAACTGGACTATGTTGACAGACTGACAAGGAAACTTACAGGTACAGATGAATCTAATTTACAGAATGTATTATTGTACCTGGAAATAGTGATTCCGTTTTAAGTCACATTTAGTAATGAAAAAAAAGAAAATTCGCGCATGAATTGGTGATTTTTGAGTGATTATTTTTAACCATTTTTATAAACATTTTTTGAGTAAACATTTTTATCCAAGAAACGAATGCAGATTTTTAAGCAACATGTACGTGTTGACACATATGTTCTACAATTTGTTTGAATTTTAATTTTATTTCATGTATCATGAATAGGGTACGAATAGTTCTAAGAATTTTGTAAGAAAATATTGAATACTGTTCATAAACAAAATTCAAAATACCTAATTAATTAGGATAAAAATTTAAAAATTTATTTGTTCTTAACTTTAATGCTGAAAAAATTATCAGTGAAGCGGATTACTTTTCATTTTAAAAGCAAAATCTTTCAATTTTGCAAGTTAAATATATTGAAATAAAATTTTAAATATTTTCAATTCTATTTTCGTCCTTTCAAACTTTTCTGCAAGTTCAAAACTAAGGGATTGACTTTTCAATTCTTTAAAATCTTGAGGAATGGTTCTTTTCAAAGATAATTATGTAAGAAGTTTAAGAAAATGTAACAATTTAAAAGTTGGAACATTCCTGAAAATATAAATGTAGCAATATTTTTAATACCCATTTTAATGTTCGTTACAAAATGAAAATAAAATAGTAAATCAAATAATATTTCCTTTTGAATCAAGTGTCATTTTGAGTAAACTTCTCGTTTTCAACATTTTACTCTATTTTTTAACACAATCTAGTAGTGAAAACAATGATTAAATTAAAGACTCTTAAAATGCTTTAAAATTTCGTAGCTTAAAATCAGCAACATTCAACTGCTCCCGTTTAAATTAAAACTTGCCCTATTCCAGAAGCAATTTTTTTTCCACCCAGCATCCCCACTGCTAACCTACTTTTGTAACGACGTTTACCCTCAGCACAACAGTACTCCGTTAAAAGCTCCAACCTCCTACCAAGCAATTTTCTATAACCACTTAACTTTGAACAACTCAATTTATACAAAACTGTGGAAATATAGTAAAACCAGCACTAATTGATTATATTACGTGACTGAAACAATTGAAAATATTTGGAATTTTTCTGAATTTTTGAAAAAAATGTAATTCTGTGAGCCTGGTAACCAATCGCATAAATTAGGATATTATATGTGATCATTTTATTTCCGACTAGTTTTTTTTAAATACATCTTCATTTATTATTATGAATAGATCAATGTTGCATTGTGATCTACACTGAACACAATTGAACATAATCTTAATTGCTACTATAATTTAAATTATAATTTATTACTCTCTATAATATTTCTAACAGAAATTCTTTATGAACCCAATACACCTCGTATAAAGCTGTTTTTGCTCTCTTTTTACGTCGCAATAGCGTACAAAAAGTAAAAAATTTTCCGATATTTTTCGCAGTAAATAATCACGAAAAAAAAGTGTTATCACACAAAGCCTGACGAACACGTAGCTCAGTTGCATCGACGAAGCAGCGATCGACTGCCTCAATCGAGAAAGCTGCGAGAGAACAGTATTGCCTGCTCGTTATACTTGACAATATTGCTACTCGCGTGTAAGCAAAAATATGATTAGCTCCTAGCAAGGAAACTTTAGAATAATTTATTTAGATATCAAGCCGTTTATATACGAGCGATTCAATTTAAAAAAAATGATTAAGATAATAAATATTATTTATCCGTTTATTTTTTGAGAATAATTGATTAAAAGTTCCGTGTTTTTACGTTAGCAATGCGGAGGAAGATAAATAAAGGGTGTTTTTCTCTTGCACGATAAGGATAAATGGACGTAGGAGAAATGTGAAAATTCCTTAAAATCCGATGGAATTCCATCCGTTCCAATCATCCGCAATGAAATGTGCAATCGGTAAGTGAAAGTTCCTATAAATACTGGACTTTCAGTTGTTTTTATAGAATGGTCATGTTGTCTACTTGCTTAAAACCAGCAATGTCAAGAATTTGTCCGACTCATAATACAATTTCTCTTTTTACAAATACATTTCTGGCTTGACGCAGGAAATGTTCTTAAGGTTACAATCGTGACAGTTTTAACGTCTCAATGGTACAGTATTTTAGGTGATTGAAACGCATTACCTGTTGCAACATAATTTCTAAATCAATGAACATTAATAAACCAATGCACTACGATTCCAAACTCGTACTTTTGCAGCATCATTTGTCCCTTAAGATGCTGAAACGTAAGGTCTAGACACTTGGTATACATAACAACGCGTTAGTCAGACGGGTGAAGAAGAAGTGAGAAGAAGCGCGCACTCGTCTCTTTTTTCTATATACATCTGCATAGCCACATCGCACACGTATACTCTCACCAAGTCTCTCGGGCGCGAGCGAGGCAGTGCGTCACCAGGCTTGGAATAGCAGCTGATGTCAAACTCCGCAGATTATACTCGCGAGAGCACCTCGACTGCTGTGCTCTCCCTTTCTCTCTCTCTCTCTCTCTCTTTCTCCAAGAACCGCAAAACCTTCCTGCTCTACCTACGTCTCGTTCCTCAAACTAAAAAGAGGAAACAAAAAAAGGAGGTTCACGAACTTTCTCGCCTATTCCCATCCATTCCGACTCATAATTTATCGCTTCTACGCTTGGATCAGAGTAGACTGACTACGGTGTCAACTCTTCTTCTTCTTCGTCTTCTGCTCTAACAGTCATAAGTTTGATGACACAAGGAGAAGAGGAGGCGTAGACATGAAGGAGAGGACTACTTCCTTATGGATGACTACTGTGTTGCAGCGCACATAAGCTGCCGTGGGTTATACTACACGTCTTTATTGATCCGTAGTGTGGCGGTGCTCTGTGCCACCCCCTCGAGAGACAGAGAAAGAGACTGTACTATTGTAACGAACTTTACTTTTGAAGTTTATCAGAGCTGGTCGAGGACGATGTCGTCGACGATTATGAGGGTGTGGACTACTTTTCCCTCTCTCTCTCTCTCTCTCTCTCTCTTTCTCTCTCTCTTTCTCTCTCTCTCTCTCTCTCTCGCCCTTCTTATTCTACTTCTTTTGTTTTATATAAACAGGCGGAGTGCTTTCTTCTTTTACTCGCGAGGAGTAAATTGTGATGCACCTGCGTACTTGTTGCTTAAATCTGTGGAGCAGGCCTGAGATGAAAAATTTTCTATGCAAGCGTGAATGTGTACTTAAAGGGGTATCAAAATAGTTTTATAAAGCTTTACATTTAAGAGATCGAAATTACCATGACCGAAGTAGATTAATTAGCAAGTTAAAAAAAGTGTATAACTTTATAGGGCATAAAGGCGTTTCGATTAAGTGAACATTCGCTCGTATTGAAAATAGGCTCGCTTTCATTTTGCAAGGAAATTGTTTGTAATGGACTGGGCTTGCTACTAAACTGTTTTATATGTCATACACTGGATAGTAGGTCTGACTAAGTGTGGTCAAAATTATTCGAATGTATGCAGACGTTATTGGTAAAGTGGAAACCGCAAATCGTGCATCCATTAAACCATCGTTATATTTGATTGATCTAGTATTTAGTCTAGTCTAGAGCGCTTTGGTGAGAAGCTTTTTCATGAATTTCATAAAGCTATTAAATTATGTATTTCATTTTACATAGTTATGAATTAATCAAAATATAATGTTCTATTGTACAGAATTTAATTAGATTAATATGGGAAAACCGTGATTCATCGATGCATCTGCAACTATGACTTCTCAAGCCATCATTTCTACGTTTTTCAAGGATTCAAGTTGTATGAATTTGTCACAAACCTGTTTTTTATTATTTTTTCCTATTACACAAATATTTTTTCTATGTAAAATGAAAGAATAAATATTTTTCAAGCTGATGTGACAGAAATACGGAACCTCAGTTCGATATTTATTAGATAGTACTTCAAATAAAGCACTTAATAGGATATTATCAAACTCTTTGAGTCAGGAACTTTCTTGTATTGAAATTCCTTAAATATTTAGGTTGCCAAGGCGTATTTTCAAATTATTTGAAACAAAAAAGGGAAACATAAACGTGACAAGATAGAATATAGAGCAAATTAACGTATAACGAGTATATCTCCTGCGATCAGCGAGAGCTCGAGTTAATAGTAAGTAACAAGATAGGAACACCCAACCGGTAAATGATTCACGCTTAGAAACTCGACTGTGTTCATTAGACAGCAAGGAATAGCTTCTTCTCATTTCTACAACACGCGAAGACTTGCTTGTCATTATTATTATTACTTGACAACGGGGTACTGTAGATAATTTCACTTTTTAGAACGTAGGCACAACTTGGTAACTCGTGTTCTTATAATTATACTGAAAAGTTAATTTACCTCAAATATTTTAAAGAACTGAGTACTTCATTTATTTGACTATTACATACTTATTGGTAAATGTAGTTTGTCACTGAATTCACAAATTGTAAACTATAAGAAAAAGATGCTTACTCTTATAGCAGCAAGAAAGTTATTTTTCAAATTCAACCTACACATAAAGAACACGTAAAAATATGCGTTGCCTATAATTTTTATTTCATGTTTTATTTGTTTATCTGGGTTTTAGCAGTACTAGTGCAAAATATAGTACAGTGCACGAAAAAAAGCGTTCCTACTTTGATGTTCACCACAAATACCTGCTAAACTCTACATCAAGCAAACAGTTGAAAATCACGCAACATTAGCAGCCAAGCTTATTACAAGCGTAGGCTTTGACTTCTCAATAAGACGCTAATCAATCGATTAATCATTCAGCAACATTCAAGCAATACAATTGACCATGAACTTAGCCAACAAATCATCAATCGATTCTTAATTCCAATTTTTGCACATCACTTTAATTCCCTTTAATAATGATTTACAGACGCACACAGAGAAACACAGAGCACACGCACACGCACACGCGCGCGCACACGCACACACGCACGCACGCACGCACGCACGCACACACATATTTAAACTGGATAATGAAGGCCTTCTAAGCACGCGCCACGCGGAAACAGTATACATGCATGCGGATCTAAGCGATTCTACGCACGTAGACAAGTTTAAATGACTACGGAATTCACTTGCAGGCGCGCATCTATAATCAGAGTAAAGGCGAATCAATACGCGCACGATGCCGAGCGCAATGAGACGCGCGGCATCGCACACGCGGACGCGACCGGATGTGGAAAGAAAAGGAGAAAAAATAATGCATTTTACCGATCGATTTCTCGTTTGCGCGTATTGCGCTCCTTTTTGTGCGTTTGCGGCTGAGCTTTGTTCGACAAAAGTTTCAGAAGTATTATAGTTTTTCGAGATTGCAATTATGAGTAGGTCAAAGCTGAAATTATTACTTTTAAAGGTGAGACATTCTTCAATGTGCAGAATTAAAGGAAAAAGGGGTCTTACCTTTGCGAATGTAATAAGTTTTATTTATATCATCGACAAAAAATAATATCTCAAAATGAGTAAAAACAAACTTTAAAATCGCAGGAGGATCCCGATACCGGCCCCTAATTTTTTTTAACTTTCCCATCATTAAGAGAGTCCAGTTTTTTAAATTTAATATTTTTTTATGCTTTAAATGATGATGTAGGTTTTGTATTTTTCCTCTAAAGACTTCATTATATTTTGATTTCGACGGGGACCTCCTTTCTTATAAATTATCTACTATTTTATTAAGTCACAAGCCATTAAAATCGAGGATACTCGCAAAAATAATTGCAGTGAAAATTAAAATAAAAAAATTTAGGAAAAGTTTTATGAAAATGTTATTTTTTAATTTACTTTTCAGTTTGAAAAATTGGCGTTATTACTTACAAACCATGTAAATATTACTAAGGGCAAATGTAATTTTAATGCAGAATGAAGTAAGCAACCAATACATTTTTTTCTCATTTTTACCTATTTATTTTAACTGTAGCATATGATATTAAATAAATTCACGTATTGGGTTCTTGACGCCTACAATATCGATTTTTTAATGCATATAAAATAATGATGATTATGATTGACAATTTTTAGAGCATCGTTAAAAAGAACTACTTTTACATCAAAGACATGATTTTAATTACGTTTTTTAATAATTAAAAAAACGGCTTTTATCGTGGATAATATTAAAATAAAAAGCAAGATTTTTAAAACCCTGTATAAATACGTATTTATTTATTTCAACTTGAAAAATTTCTGAACGAACAATTCCTTGTTATAATTAGGTATGCTTTTCCTTCTAATTGAAAAAGTAATTGTAATGAGCAAATAAAAGCCGTCTCTAACTTTTAGCAAAGTTAGTAGAAATCTGTGCTCAATGCAACTGAATTTCGTTATTTTCTTTTTAATAAATTAAAATGCAGGATTTAATTTTCCTAAGTAAGTTTGTAAAAGCAAAGTAATCAGATAACACTTCCATTCATAATTATTTTCCATTTTATAAAACTGCTTTTAATTATACTAAACAACGAATTAACAATTACTGAAAAGTTCAGGAGTATAACAGTTGATTTTGAAGCTGTTTATAATCTCTACATGAATCTTTTAAATAATTAGTATCTTGTTTTTTGCTCTATTTCAGATTTATATTCCGTTTTAAGATAACTTTTTTTAGGTATACCTATATACAAACAAAAATATTATTTTTTCGCGTTATTCCAGGGACGCAGAGCTTCAAATTCATCGCAGATTCTAGAAACTAGCTATTTGATATTTTCTCAAAACCGTATGCTCTATATTATTCTGTGCCAATTTCAAAATCTCAAAGTAAACAAGATCCGCATGTGACCCATCGTTCCCAAGTAAATTATCTTATTTATTAATCTTTAAAGACCACCAAAGCAAGCCATATTTTCCGATTAATAATTTAAAGCCCACCAGATTATAACGCAGATAAATAAAACGTAAAAAAAGACTTGCAAAAAAAAAACTATTTTCTACAGAAATTCTCACGAGGGTGCTGAGCTACATGAAAAATCGATCGTCAGCAAACACACACGCATGAAATCATTAAGTTAAGAAGTGCCTAATTGAAGTGTGTCACAAAAAAAAGCAGACATTGACACAATGTGTATCCCTACTCCCTCATCATACTTTTCACACACACGACTTAGGAGCATTCACGTCCGGTCCATAAAAGGAGTTCAAAGTCCATGCCTGAGAAAAAAATCAATTCCTCTCTTTCTCGCTCTCTTACGACCTATGAAAAATCACCATTTTCCCATCCCTATAAAAAACAAAAAGCGGCAAAAAGAAGTAGGCTAACAGCGAGAGAGGGAGATAAAAAGGCATATCGATAAGAGAAAAGAGCCGGAGATAGATGTATAATATATATAAAAAGAGAGCGAGAGAAGGACGCGCGCGGCTGAGTGTGCGCGCGAAGACACACAAACACACACGCACACGAGAGACACAGTCACGAGAATCCTCTCTTTTTCAGCCGGCAAGAAAACTATGCTGCGGCAACATGGCCGCCAACAGCGAAGCGGACGCTTCTTCCCTCTCTCTCTCTTTTTCTCTCTAACTCGCTCGCAGCTCTCGCCCCCGCCACGGCCACCGCCCCTCGCCTCATTCTCACTGGCACCATCTCTCTTTCTCTTTCTCTCTATCTTGGTCCCTCCTACTGGCTATTTTTCTCTTAAATTTTCATTCTATTTTCTAGATACCCACACTCTGCCCCTATGCTGTACATATACACACATTGGGATTTTCGTGTCGCGTGTGCGTGTGTCATTCGTCATTCCTCGTTATACCCGAAAACTTCCTACATATATACGAAATTTTTAATTATATATATATATATATATTTACGAGTCACAATGTGCACGCGTGTCTATTACCTCATGTTACTTCGTCACAGCCTTTTCTAGCCGCGTATATGCGCATTTCGAAGCAAAAAAGAACCGCTCGTTTACGGAATCTAGCGCGTAAATTATCCTCTATTTGTTTAATTACATAAATTTTTGTATGTACGGTTGCATCGCATACTCTGGGTACGGCGCATATAACTGGCGTCGGCTTTATAACGAATTACTCCCTTACATGCACGCACACTGCAGACGTACTTATTACATATTTTATGCGAAACGTTTCTAACCTCAGAGTGTCTCGGGGATAAAAGAATGTATCCTCGCCGGCAGTAGCGGTCCCTTTCTTTCTTCTTTTTTCTATCTCTTCCGACGATGATCGTCACACACTACGGATTATGTGTAATATATATATCTATAAAATACTTACGCACTCGCATGCATACACGCACACATTCACTCACTGAGACGAAACTCTGAAACGCAACGCGCCGCCACCGTTCTTTCTATATCTTTCTCTCTCTCTTGCTCTCGAAATCGACGAGGAAGAGGAAGGTGCGGACTAATCCTTCCCTCTCCTTCTTTTTTTCCTTTCCGACGCGTAGAAATCCGCAAAATAAGGGGCGGAAATTGCGTATTTAGGGGTTGATAATGTCAGCTAGAAAATGATGGGTAAGGGCGGAAAGAGGTTAGAAAATTTTTTCGTGGTATGAAACTAACCTTATAGGAGTAGCGCTACAGCGTTCGGCGAATATAGGCTGTCGTTCCTGTCGCACGCACGCACTATTTTTTCTTTTCCCCTTTTAGGAAAAAAAATCTACCGCTCTCTCTCCTCTCGTCTTGGTCTCTCGTATATAATACGACACTAACTCGCCTCAAGTCTCTCTTACGCGCGCACACTCTCCGGGGGCCACTTATGCCTCTATACCGTGTATGCACGACGTATATATATATGTATATATATATACACTTGTGTGTGTGTGTATATATATGTATATGTTAATGTTACAATGCGCACGGCGACGACACTACTATGAACAAGACGAAGACGACGACGAGGACGACGGCGACGTTACTCTCGGGGCAGCACGATCACACAACTGTCGGAGGGGAGAGGAGAGGGGGCGACAATATATAGAGACTCGAGCGTGCGTTTATGTGTGCGCGCGGGGCGGCCTATAGAGTTTAGTCGCTGTCGCTGCTGCTGCTGTTGGTTTGGTTCTCTGGTGCCGACTTGCGGAAACCACGGATAACGCCATGACACCGGATGCTTCGTCATCTTATGCGGTGTTCCTTGATTTTTTTTGCATTTGCTCTTTTTTATTTCTTTATTGCACACACTATGAATTGAATTGCGACGGTTTTATCGTTTGCCGTGAAAAGATATATTATATTTTTGGAAAATTATGGGCTCTAGTCTTGGATATGGGTTTTTACATTTTTTAATAATTTTTCTGAATGTTACAACATTTGGATTGATAGTTGGCAGAAGTGTTCTTCGCGGTAACCGTGCGAAGGACATAACCTGAAATGTTTCGACTTATTTTCAAAAAGATTAACGGCTTATTTGAAAGTAGATTTAAAAATAAGTTAAAGATTCAGGAAACAATCGTCTAAGGTAAAAATAAATCGGGCGTAAAACTTGTCATTAGAAAAGAAGTAGTTCAGAAATAATATTTAATTAGAAAATAATTTGCTCGCCATGAGGTGCTAAAATACTCAGACAAAAAGTGCGGTAAATTTAAAAGACCAAATGAAATAAGAAATTACTTTTAGAAACCGATGTTACCTATAATCCGTCTAATCTTGGTCATGCTTTGTCCAATCCTATTCCAAGAAAGATAATATGACATGCCTTGAAAGTGAAAACTAAAATCTTTTAAAAATATTAAATCACGCTTGATATTCAAAATTTCCGCGCTGTAAAAGTAATAAACTAATTTTTACTAATTAAAATACTTTTTGAACATTATCATATTACACTTCTAGTACTTATATTCATTTTATGAAGATATAGGTACATATAGGAGAAAACGAGAAATTTTAAATATCGTAAACGAAAAAAGTGTACAAAGTATAGACATTCAATATAAATAAGAAATCATTAAAATTTTACATATGAAATGATTAATTCAAGTATGATATGTATTGCAAAAGGAATTTCCCTTATTTAAGCAATAAATATTTGTAAAAATAAAATTAATCAAAATTAAATTTTTGGTTTAGGAATTCATAGTAATGTACATTTATATATTAAATATATTTATTTGTTCGTCTTTAATTCAAAACTTATATAATTATGTATAATTTACACATTTGTCATGGCGGAATGTTCTTTTCCTTATCACTTTCACCTTTTCTTTAATTATTCCGTTTTGAATTATTCTAACGATAACGATAATTTTTATGTTGACTTCATAAACTATAATAATTATAGTAATACTTACAGTATAACAATATATAAGGAAAAACTATTTTAAATTGTATTCATTTGGCTGTACAAAAATTGCACATTCAATTATTATAAAGTATAAAATTATAAGTAAATACCTAAAACGTCTAATTTAATGAATATATGGCCAATATTCACGAAATTATATACAAAATTGACTATCAACAAACAACGTATTCATTAATTGTCAGTGATTCCTCGCTTCGAACGCAATTTTCCAAACTTCAAAAATGAAGTTCTCGGGAAAATTGAAAGCATCCGGTATTGAGCTGTCAATAGCTTTAGCTAGGTCCATACTATTTATTTTGTTCTGCGCGATTTCCCAGAGTCTCCTAGCTGCAACAATCATATACAACGATATAATAAAACACGAAGTAGATATGAATTCTAAAATGACAGTAATATAAACATTATCAGTACCAAGCACGTTATCACTGATTCCCATATACGTGTCCAGTGCATTGTTGATCTTCTCGATTTTTTCCCTTGTCCTGTCATCTTCGTTCTGTAAATAAATTTAAACAAATA
>UELV01148941.1:0-18319 GCA_900490015.1 Megastigmus stigmatizans
ATATATATATATATATCGTTAAAACATTTGCGTGTATTCATTTTTTACATAATAAATATCCAATTTTTTTGCTACACCTCTAAATAACCGCAGCGCTTTGCCGGGTACATTTTTTGGTCTCAGCGCCGCGCGTAAATCACGAACGAAACTAAGAGTCGAAAGTTTACAGCGCTTTTACGCCTTCTCTGCGCGGGTCTCGCCACTATTTCTCACGCCCATTCCCGCACATATACAATTCGCATGCAGGCTAGTAGAAGCACACCACCCAGCTATACTGGATAAAAGTTATCACTCTGCCCTTAACGAGTTTTCACTCGCAACTTTAGTAACCGCTAAGTAGTCAATTTAAGATCCTTGATCTGATGATTTAATTTATATTTATCGAGTGCATGTATACTTCTTGTGCATAAAATTGACAAAAATTGCAGAGAAAGCTTTATTTGGCTTTTGCTTTACAGTATTTTGACTTACTAAATATTCGCTTATTAAAAGTACTTCATAATAAAAATAAAGAAAAAAGTGAAGTATTTTCTACACCAAGTAGTTTCAGCATTGGACCCTTTTTCACTGCACAATTTGTACAAAGAATCTAGCTTACTACTTAAATGCACTGGAACACGTCTAGTGCACATACTCGATTCAGGTCAATTTTCCTCTATATAATTTGAATAAAACATTCCACAACTGCACTGGGGCACACACACACACAGAGCACTTATATCCATAACGTACATACTGTAGGAGCCAAATGCAACTCGCATCGGCGTAATCATTCAAAGTCTGGAGTGGAAATTTCACTCTGCGCGTTATTCGAGCCGCTACATGCGCGCACATCCGTAGATGGTTGTTTACCCTCTCGGAATGTGCCCCTGCCATTAGTCCAACTGCGATAACCATTTCCCTCTAGTTTTGCTTTAGTAGCGGATAGGTAATTAATAATGCAACAATTCGTCGCTCGTATAGCTTCATTTGTACGTATACATGATGAGCGCGCATCTCTGGGATATTTGCAATTATTAATAGCTATGCGCGCGGCCTCCAGCGTCGCGGACATTTCACCGGTATTCCATTATAACCGTGGTCCAAGTGACGTTTTATCGACGAGTTGTATTATCACTCCTGGAATGTGTGCAATTGTAATTGTATATGTGGTTTAAACTCCTTTGAAATGGTTTTGTGTTTAAACAGGCGAAGCTGGACATTAAAGCATAGGTGAATTTACTTTATGTACAATATTATGTATATTATGCTATTGCAAAGACTCATTTTGTTACAAAATAAAAATCAAATTTCGTAATTCATGGTAATGATATTTTTATGTTACACATGGAAAATGTCACTTATTCTTATGCAAAAATACTGCCTTGAAATATATGTTCCTATAACAATTTTTGAAAATAAATCTTTTTCACTGATGTAAAGCCTCTTCCATGAGGAAGAAAAATCTAGATTGTCTTAGAAAATTCTTGTATATTTCAAGAGTTACCGATATTAAAAAGTAAACGTGACCACAATATCCACTTTATCTCCATCGAATAACAATTCAAATCACTTGGGTAATGCATTGGCTATATTTCAAAATATTCTCCGATAAGTGGAAAGAGGGGTTGGAGTATGAGCTGTGCAGCAGCTGCCGTCAATGCGGCTGCTTCGCTTCTGCATCAGTGGAAACAGAGGGGATCGACGAACCCGTCTTCATTGTCTCCTTTAGGATCCAGGACAAAGTGCATACTCGGGTTGCGGTGACAACTCCGAGCCCCTTTGCTGCTGACTTGTTCCGCTCCGAGGTAACAGCGATGCACTGTAGTTTTTCCGTTCGTTGATCCGAATGGTTTTTCTATACGGTAAGCCTTTAGTGCTGGAGTGCTGCAGTGACACTAGATTACACCAGCTTTGATGTGGCTGCACTTCCAGTCCACTCACTGGCATCAACGTGTAAAATTATTCTCTTGGCTATACTTTCTGTACGCAAGTGTGCTTTTGTTTAATGAGTTGTAAAAATTTTGATATTTTATTTCGCTGCTTCAGCTTGTATAACGGTGGTATAGAGTTGCTACAATTACTAGAAATATTTCGTTGACGATTATAAGATCCAATGATTTTTAACTTATAGGAGATGTCAGTAATGGAGTTTCTATGCATTCTAAAACAACGATATGTATAATAATCATATTTCTCATTTTTACCGCGGGAAAGGTTCCAAATTAGCAGTTTAAAAGTTTAGCTAATAGACTCACAATTACTCAATGCTATCGAAAAAAGAATAAGCGAAGTCCCGAAGTAGATGCTCGTATAGCAGTTGGAAGTCGAGTAATTTTCGAAATTAACGATCTCCCCCTATATTCTCACCCAACTCGTATCCACGAGGCACAGTACCTTTATACATTCCAAGCACACAGGTCGAAAGCTTTAATGCTTCGGCAATCTCGTGTGGATAGAGCCCCGAGTAGACTCGATTTTCAATTAAGCCGGCGGCGGCCACTCGCGCACTGATGAATAATCCGATAAGTTAAAGCGTGCTAATAAATTCCTCCGAGCCCTTTATCCGCAATTAGAAATCCGTAATTACAAAGAAAGAAGTCGTAACGAAACGAAAGAACTGCTGCACCCACGCGTATATACATATACGTATTCATCGTCGATGTATAACTGTGGTAAAAAGTTAATAGGGGAGAGTGAGGGAATGGGAATCAAAGACTTTAATATAGTTGAAATAACCAAGTCGAACGACCTTGTTATCCAATTAACATGGGGAGGGGAAGCCGCAACGCGAGGCCATTTACCCTTGGCGAAGATCGGGAGCCTTGGAGAGAAGAGTCTAATTAAAGGATAATTTTACCCTTGGTGTCGATTAACAGGAGGAAAGCTCAAGAGGAGCCCGAGCTTCCTCTCCTCGCTTCCGCCGCATATTCCATCCGAGAACCACGAGAGAGAGAGAGAGAGAGAGACAGACAGACAGACAGAGAGAGACAGAGAGAACCTTCAAGATCTTTAGTATCAGCCGCTGCATCTGCTGCATAATCTTGGGCTTTTCTATTGTTCCTTGAGTAGGATGAAAAAATACTTGGCTGGTATGACGTAAAATGCAATTTAGCGAGTTTTATAGTGAAGTTAGCAGAGTTGAGATATTGTCTCAAAGTTTTTTACTTAATTTTCCGCAAATATAAGGATTGTATCTCCTGCATTTGCCAAGCTTCGTATGCTAATACATCTCATCAGCGACAACGATCAACTGGAATCTCATTCAAATGACAGTATAACCGGAAAGCATCGACCGAAATCCTCAAGGTAGGCAAAATTTGAGCGCACACCGCGTTGTCACGGCTCAGGATAAGGAAAAAAGAATCCGCCAGGCGTAAATTATTCAGATAGATCATAAAGTTACGACCGAGCTCGCCAGACTCGTAATGTATATAATTACAGACGCGCGGGTGCAACGCACGATTATTCCGCAGATTTCTGCATAGATTGTCTTATTCGGCTCTGTGTGAACGTCTCTCTCTCTCTCTCTCTCTCTCTCTCTCTCTCTCTCTCTCTCCTCCCCTATCGCTTATTTAAAATTTCGTAAAAGAGCGTGGAGGTCGGACCGCGCGCACGGGGAGTTCAATGTTATCAGATCCGAGTGATCGTCGTCGCATGTGTGTATACGTTCAGGATGTGACCACGAGCCGCGCCGGTGATTAAGCGAATTCCACTTGTGCTCGCCGAGCGTAACAAGACCAAGTGGGGTTCGACTATACTCTTTTCCTTTTTTTTGTGCGTGTGCGAGCAAAGTCCTTCGTTTGGAATTTGATTTTGGGAATCGCAGCAGACCTACTGCGTTAGATTGTCGCCGCGTGTGCTTGCATAATGATGAGCTTGTAGATGATATTATAATAGGCGATGATTGCGTATTTTCGTTCGTGGGAGTTTCAGCAGTTCTTTTTTTTTCTTTTTGTTAATGTAGGCTTTTGTGAGAGATATGCTCGTGTAGAGTTGATGGTCAGTTTTGTTATTCGATGATGTCAGCGTTGACAAGCTAATTTTCTTTAGACTCATTATTATCTCGTCACCGTCTGTCTTAGTTTCTATGATAAAGCGTTTAAAGATATCTCTGTCATACATGGTTTTATTCTTTTTATACTTACAAGATGACAAATACATTTTTTGTTAATAGAACTTTTAGAAAGTGGATTTAATTATTAGTCATTGCTTAACAAATCTCATATAACTGAGTTCCTAACATTCATGCACTTTCACAACGAAACAAATTATCAGCGACTAACGCATAGCAGAAAAATTATTAACGATAGTCCGCGGACTAAAATATCCACACAGATTAGACGTTCGAGCAGTGACGGAAGAGTCGGGTAAAAGAGCTACAAGTAAAAATCGAGCATCGCAACAAAACAAAAAACTTGGATGGCAAACGCACATACCTACACACATGCAGACGACGTGTAGCCCTTCTCTCGGGCTTCATTTTATGAGAGGCGAAGATCTTCTCCGCTGCGCGAGATCCTCTTTACCTCGCAAGCGCGCCGAGGTCCTCCCACGAGCACCATAAATTGCGCCCAAGTTTGCAGGCGAAAAGGCGGTGGTATCTTCCCTCACACACACACACACACACACACGAATTCACATATATACATACACGTGTATACATAGAGACTGTTCTTTCGTTCTCTCGAGGGTTCTGCAGCGCCATACCGCTCGCTCTTATACTCTGTTGCGCGTTCCTCGCGTTTGTCTGCGAGGAAAAATAATGGCCAGGGGGCCTTCTCTCTCTCTCTCTCTCTCTCTCTCTTTCTCTCTCTCTCTCTCTCTCTCTCTCTCACTCTCTTTCTCTCTGACTTAAATATATCAAAGTCTTTACGGTCAATGATGCTATTACACGAAAATCCGGGTAAGAAGTGCTGCTAAAGGGGCTGAGGTGACCGCTTTCAGCATTTTTAGTGGATGGCTGGGGCCAACTAGTCTAATAAGGTGTGAAGGATTTCATCTTTTGGCTGGTGGAAGAATTTGGTTGTGCTTTTATTGCAAGTTGAATAGATCAAAAACGTGTATGCTTAAAAGTATGGTAGCATTGTACCTAGCATTGTTTATATAATTACATTTATTGCGTCACATTCTTAATTGTTCCTGGTGAACCTGAGTAGCTCTAAATCATTCAGAGGAGGATAAAAAATTCTTTGAAGTTCAAGTACTTACTCTATTAATCGTATATTCACATTCATAAACAATGCACGGCAAATTCAAGTCTGTTTAAATAGTCTAGGCGCGGACCATACATCCCGTGGCCATTTTAGGTCCCCGCGAGAACCCAAGTTTTCTAGACGTATTTTTTTATGCTGAATCCGAATTTCGAGGGTTCTCGGCCGAAAAAGTGGTCGATAAAAAGTTATAAACAAAGCGGGCCACGCGCCGCGCTTCGTTTTCACGCATCGCTTGTTTTACTTTAACTTTGAAGGTAAATTTTTTTGCCAAGCTTTTTATTTAATTCATCTTTAATAAACAACAATTAATGAATACAGTGCGCTGTATAAGGAAAGCCATATCTCGAAAACCATTAAGCGTAGCTAAAGAGGACTAAGAACAAAAAAGTTTCTAAACAAAAAAATACAAATTTTAAAATAAAAATCAGCTTTCTACGATGTTTCGGTTCGGAGATATAACCTTTTAAACAATTAATTTGTTTATAACTTTTTATCAACCACTTTTTCGGCCGAGAACCCTTGAAATTCGGATTCCGAATAAAAAAATACGTCTAGAAAACTTGGGTTCTCGCGGGAACCTAAAATGGCCACGGGGTGTATGGTCGGCGCCTAGACTAAAAGTAATACGTTTGTGTCACAGATTTTACACACCTGGATGTACAGTGTGACAATTTATAAATGTCTGTTAATTGAATTTGCAGTGAACAATAAAATTCCATAGACTTTGGTCTGCGATGAAATCTCAACATTATACGTATTAATTCAGGTCAGTGGTGGAATTGAAATCTTGGATTTTATAACGCGTACCGCAAGAAACTACTAAGGAGTGTTTTCATTTTTATGACTTGAACATTTTTATAGCCATTTCACATGTATACAGTTATACAATAAAATTTTATGACGTGATTTTATTGAGTCAACCTCAAGAAAGGAGAATTTGCATCTCTACCAAAAAATGTTCCGCTTTTTCCCTTTAACATTATTTATACTCATTTAATTTTAATATCCAGTCATTGCGCGCTTTAAAGGTTATAGCCATTGAAAGAATGGTACGAATGAAAATTGAACGTCGAACCCGGTGCATTATTTAGGACCCTTAAATTCCCGTCTTCAGAAACAATTTAAGGTGCTGTCCTTCAGTATTGTAAAATATTCATAGCTCAAGGAGATATGTCTCAGAGCAAAGTAATGCGGACAGCTCGACTCATAATAAATTGATAATCTCGCGAAAAAGCACCGACTGAGGACGTTATAAAATTCTTAAATCACTCGAGAAAGGTAACTACTTGCCCTGTTAAAGTTTCCCTCTGCCTTCCCCTCTTTACTTTGCTTATGAAAAATTCTCAAGGTAGCCTTGGGAGGAATCGTAAATAAAGAGAGGGAAGTAAAAGAGTTGCTTTTGCTGCATCTAAAAGCTATCTGTGTGTATCCTACACTTGCAATGGCGTTCAAACGTGCTGATATGAATAGAAAGTTGTACGTGGAGGATTAGTTTTATTTAAAAAATTAAACAGTCTTCATCGGCAGATATTTACAGCATTTTAAATTTTGCAAAGATATCAATCATTGTCGATAGTTCGTGTCGACAGATCATTATTATGTTTATTTTTCAACCAAGTATATAGGCAAAGAAAACTTTCATTTTATAGATTATTTAAAGGATTATTTTTATGCAATTTGTGCATGCGGTTTATCTTTATGCAATTACATTTATCAGTCCATCGCAATAATTCATTTTTTTAAATGATTTATTATACATTTAGCATAGTAATTATAAAACATACATAAAACAAGACGGTATAAAATTTATTGCAGCGAATATGTGTAAACGAGATAAAATCTCATTTGCACGATAATACGTATACGCTATAGCTTATTTATTTCTTTTATCAAGCCATCGAGTAAACTATAATCAAAACTCCCAAAATATAAAATGTGCCCATATATTATCATTTATTTTTACGCCAGTTTATATCTCCTCCAATTTCTCGATGACTACGCGAGAAATTCCACTCGAACAGCACTGCACGTATAAGTGCGAAAGAATCCCCGCAAGTAAAATGTATTTCGCACGCTTCAGCAAAACAATTCGTATTTGCAATGGGACGTAGTAGCAGTAGCAGCAGCGCAAGTGTACACCCAACCGAGCAATTTGCAAACAATGCGGTGGCTTGCGTCAAAAACCTCTCATCGATTGGTTTTCCACGACGACGAAGACGACGACGACGGCAAGAAATAAGCCGAAACGCCGCCTGCACACAACAAACTTCTGCCGTCGTTATATAAAAACCATATGGACTGTGAGTACATATATGCAGTTGTGGATTCGGATCGGTAACATTCAACTCTCGATGTTTCGCGTGCATTATAAAATGCGCAGAAAAAGGGGAGAAGGGGGGGAGGGGACGACTCTTGGCGTAGAACAAAGGGAAGTTTTTTCTCGAAACAAAAGGGAACAGCAGTAGTAAGCGAGCGATGTCGGACCCCGACGCTTGTGCTTCGCTGGCTTCATGCTCGTCGATACGAATCTTCCGAGATTGCGAGGTTTTTGCTGGCTGTATGTATATATATATATACCCGGCGTGCGCGAGAGAGAAAGAGAGATGGACGATAGTCCGCGTCTTCGGAGAGCGAGAGGAGAAGAAAAAGTGCACCTTGAGCGCATCTGTTTCTCCCGCACTATGGCCTGCATTCACTTTTCTGGATATAATGTATTCGGCGAATTCTTGCTGATCTTCAGCTCTTTTCTCCTGCAATATAACTTCGCGGCTAATTGGTCTCGCGGTATATACTCGCCGCGAGAGATTCCAATCGGTTTTTGCTTTGCAGACCGAGAGAGATTTTCAAGACGTGTTTCCTCACTCGCGATCCTAGTACAATCGTAGGAATTTTTTGAATAATCGTTATCATTTCAAGTATTTCATAAATTGTGGATTCGAGACTGGGAATGGGGTTAACGTGTTTGACGAAGAAAACTGAAGAGAATATTACGTTTCAATCTTTTTTCTCTTAAATAAGATGTTTGCGATGTTGGAAAATTTATAAATGTGTAAGTTTCCTTTTGTACACTTGGTCAAAATCTGTGAAATGATCTTTGATACGTTACATAATCATTATTTCGAGTCATAATCAATACTCGCGTCAAAATTATCTGCATGGCAATATGTGAAACAGCCTTCTTGCGTTTGTTTGAAAACCTTTTGCTCGTTACATTTTGCGTTGCTTTGTAGATATTAGTGTTAATGGTAAATTAATTTTGTATGCTATATATTTGAGTAACAATCGAAATAAAACAAATTATTTAGCTATAGATCAATCGATTGATCGCATCGATCAAAGAAATATTTCATTAACCAAATTAATAAAGTCCATTTGAGTAATTTGATAAAGTTAATCCAAAATGATAATATACAGCCCTTAAAAATGATTAAACACCTATAAAAAAATTGCTTCGTTACCATATCTACATCAGTTTGAACTTTATTGCAATCTCAATGTTTCTACACGTATATGAATTTGCATATACGTGTAGGTACACAGGCCGCATTTCCCTGAGAATCCTTCACTCTCAACTGTCAACAACTACTTCAATCCACCTTCTCTCCTAGTTAAAAGAATTTTTTGCTATGAGAGAGAGAGAGAGAGAGAGAGAGAGAGAGAGAGAGAGAGAGAGAGAGAGAGGGAGAAACGAAAAAAAAGATGGAAAAGTTTGAAACAGCATTTTTCTCTGAGGTAAGACGTCAACCCGATTATTACGCCCGTCAGCAAGAGATTCGAGAAGAATAGAAAGACAGAGGGATAGAGAGGGGAAGGGGGAGGAAGTAGTATAGCGCGTCGAAAAAAAAAACCGGCAAAGAAGAAGTTTCGAGTCATTTTTCAGTCAGTACACACATGCAAATAACATCTCGCACATATCGCGGGAAGGAGGGTATAATAAAGCCTGCGCAATGCGTCACGCTCGCCTCGACTTCCGGCGTCGTCGTTGAGAAACTCGGCATACGGGGGGGATTGAAATGCGCCGGAATAGTTTTGCTACGCACACGCCTTCTTTCTTTCGCTGAGCACACACACACACACAACGTATATAAGGCAATTCAATAGCTTCCATTTCGAACGCGCGTAGCAGCATAGGGAAAAAATGGAACGCGGACTCGCTCTTGGCGCAATTCTATCGGCCGCGGGATAATAATGATAAGGAAAGTTGATGTGCAGCGCCTGCGACTTATACCATCGATATAGACGCGCGAGATTATCGCACGCTTCACGCTGCATGAACGATTAGATAAGCTCGTATAACATCATCCGCGCTTTATTCCCTCGAACTGCACAATTGCTCATTTAGCCGCGTGTGCGTATTAATAGGCCGCCACCGTCGTCGCTGCTACTGCTGCTGCTACGTGGGATAATTAAGTACTCGCGGGACTGAGACCTGACATAGAAATGGTATAAAGTGGATTTTTCTCTCTTTCTTGTGTGCGCGTCGCTCGTTCTTTTTTCTCTCTCTTTTTCCTCTTTCCTTTTTCTTTATTAAAAGGTGTAACGCTATCTCTTTATTTATTGCCGACGATATATTAACGTTTGCGCGGATAATAATGTGCGAGCTTGTGCGAACCGACGCCGCGCCGCCAGCGCCAGCTTAATTAATCTCGAGCTAATTCAATTTTGGCATTGTGCGCGCTGAGAAGGAGGGACATATTTTATCTTAATTTTTTTGTCTCGTATTCAATGATCAGTGTGTTTAGTATAATCTATTCCCGGATAATTATTATAACACTTTCGACAACCAGATTTGCCTAAGTTTAAAACTAGTTGATTATCTGTTAAGATTTAGCAAGTCAGAGGTGCATTTCGACATCTGTCCGGTACTATATTGATACCCTTCACTATAATAAGAAATGTTGTTTTTAATTTCTATATCTTTGAATAGCGATCGAGCGTCACAGTGTAATTAAATAAAATTTTCTTGAATTACCATTCAAAATGAAACTATATGACTGTTAACTTCCTTACATCATTGTACCACACCTCGCGTAGTCCATAACAATAAAATTTAATGAACTCTTAACGAGATATTTTTCAAGACGCGCGCGTTAATCATCAATTCAGTAATGTCCAGCAGCAGTTACCTCGATAAAAAAAATCTCATTAAGCCGCGAAGCATTCGCACGTACACCGCGAGTCACACCTTCCTGCTGCTAAAACTTGTAAAATGACGGAAATTATTGCGCAACGCCAATGGCTCTTTGTTTACGATCTTGGACGGGATAGGCATATCTCTGCGCGCAAATAAAGAAGGATAAATACCGATATAAGTCAAAGGAAAATACCGTCTGTTAATTACCGATCGCCAAGTTCGATCGTTTTCCACTAAGCGCCCGTCCAGTGTTGGAGGACAATTACCTCGGAAATCCCTCGCATAGTTCGCACGCAGTCGGCGCGTAATCGCGATAAAATTAAAGCGAGAGACGTGGACGCGCGCGATGAAAAGGAGACTCGACGCGCTCGCTCTCTATGTCCTATCGGGATGTTGTCGCGCTCCAAGTTTCGTCCTAGGGTATATATAGGGGGAGGGGAGGGGAAAACTTCGATGTCGGCACAGCGGCGCGAGACCGTAAATTCTTGACGCGATCGTTACGCAACTTGGACTATTTCTAATAGCCGAGGGAGCCGAGTTGCAAAGTCGCGATGAACTTTCGCTCCTCTCTCTCTCTCTCTCTCTCACTCTGGTTCTTCTACTTTTTGCAGTTTTGGGCGAGATAAGCGTATTAGGATCTTAAACTATGTCTGATAATTTAAACGCTTGCCGCTTTTCAAACTGTATATGGTGTGAGAAGTTTTTCTTCATAATCTGTGATCACACTGTGACTTTAGTTTATTGTATTTCAGCAAATTTCAGAAAAATAGTGAGGATAATAATGAACTATTATATGTTAGATTGAATGAATTGATAAATTCTAGATTTTGAAAAGCGTTTTATGGATCGAGTCGCTTTTTGATGCTAAACTAAGTAATTGAACTTGATCGGTCTTTGGTGATGAATTCATATAAAGATTTATATAATACACACTTATACATGATTTGTGCGACTGTTTTAACACTGACAAAAACACGTTTCAATTTTATAAATAAATGCATCATCAGAATACAAAAGCATAAAGAGAAGTCGTTAAATCTACTAATGTACCACAAATTTGGTCTAGCTTACATCATTAGTCTTATGTCATAAAACCTTGGAAATACTTTTATAATAACCGGTCAAAATTAAACCACTCCACTTCACAAGCTTACCTACAACAAATACTTAAAATCTAACAACACACACTCCAAATGTATTCTCGATTCTCGTAGCGTCTTTGAAAAGCCATTACCATTTACTCGCGCCGTAAAAACGTGAAAATTGCTCGGTAACGATCGAAGCAAAACAGAACGAAATAAAAAAGAAAAAGAGAAGCACCAACTCCGAGTACCGCTCTTAAAAGTTTACGAATCGCTAAAAAAAAAGGAAAAGAGAAGATGGAGAAGAGGGAAGAGACAAAAAAGCGAGGTAAGAAAAAACAAGTGAGGCAAAGCAGGAGCAAAGTGAACGAAAGAGAACGAATCCCTCGTATAATGCCGTAGGTGGGGTGTACGAGAAAAAGGAGTCGGAGGCTTGCCGAAGAAGAGGAAAAAAAATGGGCAGAGAGGCGAGAATTCACGAGGAACGGCTCTGCCACGAGGAGAACGCACCAAGCGTAAAGTGAATTGCTGTATATACATACATATATATATATATACGGAGATAGAATCTTCCTTTTGCTTCGCGATTCCGAATTGCGCGTGTGTATATACGTGTATAATATATATAATAGCTGGTGAGGCTCCAAATTGCTGCGATCGTTTTCGGGAGACTTGGTACCTGTACGTGCTCCACTTCCGCTATTAAAATTTGGACGGGCGAATTACGGTACCTCGACATTATCACGATAATTGTGATGTAAGAGCGATCGCTTTTGTATCTTATTCCGAGGAAAGAAGGTTCGCTCACCTCCCGCGATTCTCCAAATTGATATGTCAATCATTTTTAACGGGTTCTCGCTTAATTTCTCAATTAGCATAATCGTTAAATTTATAATTTGCATATACATACACGTGTAATCTAATTGTTTAACTAAGTTCTTTATGAATGCGCGGAAATTTGGATTATATAAAAGTAGATATGCACAATAAGTGCAGCGGAAACATTTTTCAATCCTTTTTTTTTAATCTCCGCGTAATGATCACACACGCGCGGGAGAGAGACAATGTGGAAGTGCCCACAGGTGATTTTTTTTTATTCCAGCCGTGGCGGTTACAGCACGTCCAAGTGCATTAAAATTTAATTGCTCGTGGTGTGCATGCCTTGGTTATTTCAAAAATTACACGTGTCTTTCGTATTAGTCATGTATTCGGTTGCCATCGGTCTGTGTACCGAAATTCGCGTTTAATAATAATGATATTTCATACAGAGGTGAATTTTTAATTTCCCGCGCGTTTGCTTGCCACCGCGGCGGCTATCGCAAAATGATGACAAAATAAATTGTTATTAACGAGGCTGTCTGTAAATATTTGTAAAATTTGAGGTTTCATGTTCAATATAAATAAAGCTTTAATTTAAATATTGAACACGAAATGACAGCGCGTTGTCCAAATCCTGCAATTAGTCATTTTCAATCAAAATGTATTCGTGACAGCATACAACATTTTTCGAAGACTATAGATTATAATTCATTTTGATTACGAAATGGAAGATAATCAATTTAAAAAATACATCACCGTAGCATCGACTTCTGTGTTCTACCTCTACCGCATTTACGAATATCTATACCACGTGTCCGAACGAAAGGACCCTTGACAAATCCCTCCGTTCCCCTCTACCAAAAAAAAAAAACAAAACAAAATCAAAGTCAACCATCGCACTCCCACGCTCACCGCAGAGACGAAGCACACTCGTGCACCATACAAATCGCACCGCGAGCATCGTGGCACGCAATATATACACACACACGCATGCACGAGTTACGGCTGGCTTCATCGGGGTGCCTCTGCTGCAGTATATAGATACGTTTCAACTGCCCCCCACTGCACTATCAGCAGTAGCAACAGCAGCGGCGGCGCGAGCAACCGAAGGTGATGACCGAAGTGTAAGGCAAGAGAGGGTGGGGAGAGAGAGGCAAGGTCAGCGCGTAAGCTATAAAAGCAGGTGCAGGTGCGGGGTCCGGCCCCAAAGTCCTGTGCTGCGCGTTTCTTGCCTCGTATATAGTGTGAAGTGCGTTTCGACTGTGCGCGGTATATACTCTCTATCATTATTATACATACTGCACACCGCAGAGAGTGGCGCATGTATACACACTGTGCGCGTGTCGTCGGGACTTGACTTATGGATAGACGTGAGTCGTGTACTCTGCTGTGCCTATATCAAAGCTCTTGGCTGGTTGTTTGTTGATTTTTTCGCGAGAGAGACTGCGGGGGCTGACTGACGGATAGGAGGAGCTGATCTCAGAATGGTAAGTCTTTTCGTGACTTTCGATACAGAGTGCTAATGCGTTATTCTAAGAGGATTGTTGTTCGCAAATGTCAGGTGTTCGTTATAAATCATAGTTTTCGTAATTTCGATATTACGGACGAACTAAATAAAGTACGCGATTAGATGTGTAAGGCTACGATATCCTTATTATGAGTGCAGACGGTATACTATTATTCATCCAATGTTCAACATCGGATGATCTTCTATTTCTTGGCTTTATCGAAGTAATTATTTGAATTAGTCGTTACGTCACAATTGAATTAAAATCTGATACTTATGGACTGAAAATTAGTCATCAGGAAAAAAGTTATCTTCTAGAACGATGTGTGCGTAGATCTCAACCATTGCTTTACCGTTATAATTATAGACTACAGTTTCGAAATTATTCCAATCAGTGAATTGCTTGATTATTCTTTGTACATCCAGATTTATGTATCGACTAATCAGAAATGATGGAAGAAAAAACTATGATTATATAATTTTTTTTATATGAAAATTTAAATAATTATTGAAATTTTATAGATTTTTTGTTCCATTTCATTGATTATAGATTGATATTTATTCATATTTTTTGATAGATATTTATTACATTCGTAAAACGTAAAGTATACAGTTATCGAATTTTTGAGTGGTTGGACAATGAAGATATATTTAATGATTAATTATCGTTTATGACAGTTATAATAATTATACTGGTTTTACATTTGATTAGAAATATGAATTAATATCTTATGCTATACCTCAAATATTGAAATAAAAATCATTCATATTTCTTTGTTTTTTCACCCAATGCCTTTTAATTTAAATTAAAAATTTTTTAATCTGCCGAATATAAATGTTTGACTATTTCTATTTATAAAGTATAATATAATGTAATCCGAGCAGATTTACGGAGAATAAAAAATATTTCATCTACGTCAAAGCATTCTCGCTTTTTCAATTTAGTATAATTGTTTACATTGAACTATATATGCATGCACTCCCGATAAACATGCCTCCTCAGTTTTCGAAACACGCATATTTTGATATTCTGACGAATCAGCAAAAATTGCATAATCTACGTAACGAGTCCGACGACTCTCGTATATCGGTTAGCTAAATATTTTCCATAAAATGGCCATGCGATGCCGCGCGACATTATCCAATTGCGTTAATTTTTGCGATTCCGCGCGGCTGGTGCATAAGGGAGAATTGAAAAATTTACTCTCGTCGCTCGCGAGCATTTCAATGTAACGACTGAAGCGCATACGCTACTACTCTCATCATCATCATTATCAGGGAGAACAGCGAATGCTAGCTGCGTATACGTATTATAGGTATAGCACGTGTATACACCTACGCCCTCGGTGTTTGCGTTCGCATTTATTCCATTGCAGCTGATCAATTATCGTTGAGCGAAAATTTCGTCTGGCGAGAGCAAATGTTTGAAATGCACCACAAAGACATTTAATTAATAGATGCCATTTTCGATTACCCACAAGTTCATTTTGCCGGTCTTCGCTTTTCGATCGGCATGTATATAAGTCACTCTTTGTTTAGCGTGTAAGGATGAGAAGGAACGGAAAAATATTGAATACGTGCGAATTAATGGAAATATCGAATAAAAAACTAATCAGGAACATATATTCCAAGTTTACTGGAATATATGTTCTTGGCTATTTAAATATTTAAAATAAAATTGTTGAGTAAAGTATAGGAATTAAAATTTATAATACGATTCCTCAGTAAGTATTGAAATTATAATATTAATCATTAAACTCCTCATCGAATGTTATGGGATTATTTAAGCGCTTTTAGTGTAATTACATTGCTATAAAGGATGAAAAATTGGTTGCAGTAAATTGCACGTATACTCAAATTGTTGTAAATTAAAATTGAACACCCATTAATGAAATTGAAGGGACAGAAATAATCACAGAAAAATAAATAAAAAATATTAATTTCCACTGTGAAATAAAAGTGATTTTAAAAGAAATTTAAAAATAAAAACGTTTGATCGTTACATTGCGCGAAACATAAAAAAATAACTACCGTTATTATTATTCATTCCAAAAAATTTAATTTGCGCGGTGATTCTCTTCTTTAAAAATCAAAACTTTTTATTATGATACTTCATTCGATAAAATCCTAAATACAGTAGAACAGCGCACGGATGTCATTTTATAGTTTATTCTATTTCAAATAGTTTTATAGATAGTCTATAAAACTATAATCTCCCATTTCTAAATAAAAAATATAAAGTAAGGTACCAAAACTAAAATGAATAAACTGTTATCCATTCCCGTTATTCGCGTGATAATATTATACTATTTCGTCAATACTTAAATCCAATATTACTAACGACATGAATCTGCAAAGCGCGAGAAATACTCGCCAAGTTCAAATCGAACTCCATCAATCCGTCCGATTATGCGAATAGATTTCTTGAAAAAATACTTAGCTTACAAGCTTTTTTTTAAAAAAAAAGAAAAGAAGGAAGAAGATGCGCGCGCTCCAGATTCAGCGGTAACCGGACAATAAGAAAAGTAGCGACGCGCGGGCTCTTTCGTGCTTTCAGTCGCTGTGTGCAGCTATACCCCCTTGATACCCCCGGATCGTTTATCTTGGCTTAGCAAGCTGCCGCTGTGCCCAAAGCCAAAGGGGTCGTCCTCTCCCTCTCTCCCTCTCTGCTTTACTCTCTGCAGCTCCTTTCTTTTTCCTTTTATCTAGAGGCGAAAGATAGAGGAAGGGGGTGAGGAAGAGGGATTCTTACGTAAATCAAGTCGCTTTATAAAGCCCCAAACTAATGAAGGCCTTTCTTTTAAAGTGGGAAAAGCTGCCGGATAAAATTGCCACTGCGATTCGATGCTCTCTTCCTCTCGCGCTCTTTCTCTCTCTCTCTCTCTCTCTCTCTCCCTGCGTTTAAGGATTGATTAGTTAATAGTTGAGCGCTGGAGTCTTATTTAGCTTCTTCGTGCCTCCTGTAGATACTCTGTTATACTGCGGCCAGTTAATGGAAAATGATTTGAAAACAATTTTTTTACGTTTCTTCTGTTCTGCTGTTTGGCTGCGTTAGCACGCATTCGTGATAATGGTTGGTGAACGAACAGAATGTTTGCTATATGCACGTGGAGAATTGGTCAGGATAATGGGAAAAGGAGACTATAAAAGTAATTTTATATGTAGACATATTTGGTAATTTAATTGTTTAACAAATTATTGCGTTAATTAAATTCTAATTTGATATTTACAATTCATAAGTTGATAGTCGGTAAATGTAACATAAGCTGACTGAAGAATTATGTCTAGTATGTACAATAAATAGTAAGTATAACGTATAAAAAACGAACTATGCATTCGTCCAGCTAAACATTTTTCATGCCGCTAATGAAATCTTGGAAAATATTTTTTGATTTTTCGTAAAAAACGAGTATAATCCGTCATCCAAAACACCATCTGATGCAAAATCAGGAAAATTGCCCTATCTCTTGTGTAAACTCGTACACCGAGAAAAATGCTGTTAATTTAGAATATTAAATTCTCATTTTTACTACGTTCCGTTGTAGTCAAGGGGCAGTCTCACTTTATACTATTATAAGTTTTGCTATGTCTACATAGCAATTTTTATGATTCAATATAGTAACTCGCACGCTGTTTATGAAAAATTAATTTTCTTGATATTTATATTTATTGTTATTTAAACATTTATTTTCATTTTACAAGATTACAAGATTTAATTTACATACATTTATAATTTTAAAGAAATTTATTATTGATGAAAAAAAATCTCCCGTGGATGGGGATCGAACCTGCATGACCTGTGGGATGAGAAGCCGTGCACCGTAAATTGCTTACTTTCATTCGAAATGTCCTTTTAAGTAAGACATTCACGTACAAAAACAATGGAGGTTATATTATCGAAATAAAAACACTAAAAATAAATGATCGAAATGCGAATATTATTGATTATATTAATGAAATGTTATAGGACGTAATATAGGACGTAATAATGAAATAAAAGATAATTATTTGACTATAAATGTCAGTTTCAGTTAATATTTCTTACATAATGCATTAAATATTGTTGTCCTTATAGCAAAATTTATTATATATTTTGTACTAAAATTTACTACAGAATACTTAACATACACTCTAATTTACTCTATTAAATAATCTTATAATACGCATTTAAATTTTGATATAGCACAATTTTTATGATATAACATAGAAATTTTTATAGAAAAATATAGTTCTTTTTTCTCTACATAATAGTAATATTTGTTACAAACATATTAAAAATTCTCATAATATTAGACTGTCCCTCGACTACCACGGAACATAGCATTTTTTCCACAATAAATTTTGCTAGAGCGTTTTTCTGTGTACACAAAAAAAGTTGTATAAACATTGCGCTAATTAGATGGTACACAGAAAGAGGGAGAGAGAGAGAGAAAGAACCAGTAAAAAGGAAAGGACAAACGACGGCTTCATCCACTTATCCACTAAGAAATGCTAAGACCACGTTATCTTCTCAGTAAACATACGAGTTACGCGCCCGAGACCCACAAGCCCACGCACACACGCACACACACACACACACACA
>UELV01148944.1:0-12357 GCA_900490015.1 Megastigmus stigmatizans
GAGTTGTATAAATTAAAATTTTATTATTTAATCAAAAAATTTTAATTTATACAACTCTTCATACCATAATGACATCAATTACAAACAATTTAAGACCAATTACATCAAAATTGATCAATCGGTTGGACCTGTAGGTTACGCCAAAGCCAAATTTTTGAAATTGACACAACATAAGATAAAATGGGCATAGAGGCTTCTAGTAGAGATCATTTTGTCAGGAAACCAATATACTTTTAGAATATTATGTGAAAATTTTACTAATTATTATAATTTTTTTGTTTTAGGTGAATGAACATCAAATATTTATAGGTGTATACCCCCCTTAAGTCGCACAGCCACATTTACGTTCACAGCAACAGACTCGTAGGCGATTTCCGATTAAGCGATGCAATACCATCAAACACAGTGGCGTCAGGTGTTCCCAATCGCCGATGAAGGTCTGTACTAGCAGCACACGCGAGAATAACGTTGAAAGTGATACCGGCGTCGATTATACGATGGCCTATTGGCGTTAGTGTAGACGAGAGAGCTTTTTCCGCGCGCATACGGGAAATGGCGCTTAATACACTCTTCGTGCTATTTCAACTTTAATAGGAAACTACTACATTGCTGAGAGAGAATATGGCTATTATTAAGGAGTGCAAGCTCGCAACGTCTCTCTATATGTATCCGATGTAAATGACATTTCATCCAGAGGCTTGTAGGTATTATTAACTTTATTAACTGCGCAATTGCTTTGTGGTTATTTTACTCGAGAATGCAGAGGCGAGAAATTAACTTTCACACAATACACACTTTGTTATCGAAGTGTTTTGAATATTTTGATTCCTAAAATTTGGTTACACTCGAACAACTGTTTATCTCTTGTAATACCATCAATGTAAGTTTTCAGCCGTTTACCTACATAGTTAATTTTACTTGGTGATATTTATGAGGATTAGTAGTGGGTCACCTCATCCGAACTACATATAGGCTTAAAGCACCATCTTTCTCTGTTATCGTTGGGTTTGGTCTTATGAATACAGAATACAAAGTTAGACTGCTTTTTAAGGTTAAAGTTTAACTAAATTAGGTTGAGCTATGATTTAACTAATAAATATTGATTTTGAAGTAATCATCCTTGCCAGTCACTCCAGATTGGTTAAAATATAATGAACTTTTTACCGATTCTACAGTTAAGAATATATCGTTGATAATAAATGTATAGTAGTATAGCTTTATACCCAATAATACGTTGTTAAATTTCAATTTACTTCTAAAAGCAGAAAGTATTTAAGCCCCGACAAAGTGGTTTATAAGAACTAGCCCATCACACACGAGAACCTGTAAAAAAAGGTCTACTCTGCACTACAGTACGGCATGTCCAACGTCACTTCAGCAACAAGTTTCCCATGCATGCACGCGCGTAAAGTGCAAAAGTGCAGCGACTGCAGCGATGACGCTTAGGAGCGTCTATAAAACATCGGCTCGTCCCTCTGGATCGTCACTTTTGCTTTGACGTTCCATCGTCGCTCTCTCTCTCTCTCTATACACATATACATATATACAAGTCCACGAGAGATCGCGTGTTCGACGCGTTGTAATGCCCACAATTTAACCTTTGTCAACTTTACATATACATGGACATGCGCGTGCGTGCAAACTCGAGCTACGATCGCTATCTCTCATTGACTAGCTCCTCTCGCACACACACGTCACCGCATATCGACTTGCCGCAAGAACGGAAGAGAGATCGTGGAGAATCACAGTGAGGATGTGCGGATGCACGAGGCAAAAGGAAAGGGAAGCTTTGAGATGTGCGTTGGAGACAAACGGTGCTGCCTCTGTATGATAGAGCTCGATTTTCCCCGGGTAAGGTATATTGGAATCCGACCTCGTTCTTGCTAGTACATACATATAGATACGGATACCTAGACAAACCCACAGGGGTTGGCAAGAGCGATAACGTCGAGGCAATTCGTCAAGCATTAGTTTAATGACGAGCGCGCACTTTTTCATTACTCCACTTTTCCACTCTGACGACTGTTGTATAATGCATCTTTTCCGCGCGTGAATGTACAATAATTCATCTAGTGTTGTAACGGGCACCACATCTTGTGCGAAATTTCTCAATGGGCTCGGGAACATTAAAGTTATTATGTGCGCATGCACGTGTAGTCGCGCGCGCGCGCGCGCGTGTGTGTGTGTGTGTGTGTGTGTGTATCAGGCAGAGCCCGAGAACTGCCGAGTTTTACATGAGGAATTGAGAAAATTTCAGGAGCACCCGGGGAAAGAGCTTTTACGAGGTTCTGTTATTGTTGCGGAGGGCTGGTTCCTGCGCGACCGAGGTGCAGTTTATGTATGAATTTTAAACGCTCGAAGGCGTTGCGAGGCTCTTTGTGTTTTGCTTTTCACACGTTGCACTAAAGTATGTGTGGATGCTATTATTATTAAGCGTTATACTTTTAACTTGATATATAGCGACTCTGAAGCTAGAATAATATATATATACATATATATATAGAGAGAGAGAGAGCTTTAATGTAGTAAGAATGGATAATTTCCTTTCTCGCTCATCATCTTTTTTGTCTTTACACGCGCACATAAAACGAACAATGGCCTATTCATGGGTTCGCTTGTTATTTAGTCTTCCTTGTCAGCTGTTGATGTGCGTTTACATTTATTGGCAATTAATTTATAATATAATGTGAATGGATGTGACTCAGGGCTTTCGACATTGTACATAAACGAGAAATGATGTATATTAAAGCTTCTATAAATAATAACTACTACGACATTCAGTAACCAATAGATTTAAAAAGTAGACAACAAGCTTTGGAAAAGTCAAATCACGTCACTCTTATTAACTTTACCATTTTCCTCATATTTATGTGTACGGTAAATAGTGTCCTGTAAATGTCAAATAAAATCAAAACTCTCTCAAAATAAATTTGACATCTTTTGTATTTGTTTTCCTTTTTTCAAAGCGACTGTCGCTCCCTTTTAGATAATAGGGTAAATCATCCAGTGCGTGAGCGCCGACCAGTGAATGATCACTAGACAAATAATTACAATTTGAAAATTTTTGTATTATTATAAATGTATAAAAAAAAAAGATTTACATTTCTGATTGTTTACATTTTTAAATAAGTACATAAAATATACAAAGATATTAAAAAATCCTGTGAAAAATAATAACAATTCTACAGGTAGTCTGTAAATAGCATTCGGTACAATATTTTTTACAAAAAAGCTGAAAACAAACATTTTAGAAAACTATATATTATATATTATTCTTTACTTAAAATGTATTGATATTAATAAAAAAGGTTTACTTTACATAAAAATCAATTTAAAATACATAAAAAATACTAGTAAATACAATTTTTCAATTTTTTTTTTACTGGTCATTCAATGGTATAACAATAACGAACGCTTACTAGTGAATGACCGTCCGGTCAAATATTGGTAGGTCACGTTTTCATACAAGCCAGTGAATGACCAGACTTTTAGAGAGAGTAGTTTAATTTGAGGTTATTCATTTCAATATGAGTAAAAAGAAAAATTTACCTTATAAAAGTATGATTAATATTAATAGAAGTGCTCAAAGTGGTAGTAGGAATAAAAAACAAAAAGTGTATAGGCGTTTTCAGTATACGGAAGAAAGTTTGAAAGAGGCTATTCAAATGGTAAAAACTATGGTTATGAATGTATATGATATATAATATATGGTATATGCTATATGATATATGATATATGCTATAACATCAGAAGCATATAGAAAAGATCAAGAATAGAAAAAATTAGATTAGAAGAAGAAAAACAACGTAGAAAAGAATTCAATGAATTTAAAAGTCAGATAAAAAAATCAAACAGGAAAAAGATGAAGAAAGGAAAAAAGTATTGCAAGCTAAGAAACAATTAAAGTTAAAGAAAAAGGCTCAGTTAGAATTAAAAAAAGAAGAGTATGAAAGGAACCCACATAGCACAAAACGTTGAAGAAACGTTTCTAGAACGTTTCTTTCGAAACTTAGAAACAATTCTCTGAAAGTGGAAGAAACGTTTCAGAAACGTTGTAGAAACCTTGAAATGTTCGCTTTTGGTGTCTCAGAAAACGTTTCAGAAACGTTTGTAAAATGTTTCTTATAAAAAAATGAATTATAAAGTTCCTTTGGTCACGTTTCTGAAACGTTTCTGCATATATAAAGATAACTAATTCTGAATTAACCGCATTTAGTAGAATTATTAAATAAATTTACGAGTAATTATTAACTTTCACAAAGTTCGCAAAAAGTATGAAATTAAGTCAACTAATTAGATGAGGCCTTTCATCTACGAGTCAAGGATTTCGCTAAAACTTTGGGATATGTTTCCTCTTGTCAAATTACGGAAAAAAAGTCTGAGTCCATCCTAAAGTTATACCATTTTAAAGTTAAAAGCCATTGTAGTTTTACCTAGAGATTATTAGACTAAAAAGTGAAGAACTGTAGTAAAATTGACTAGAACTTTGCTTAAAATTGTCTTACTAATTGTTAAAAAAACGTTCAAAAGTGCAGAATTGAACTTTAAGACTTGAAAAATTCGAATATAATAAATATTAATTATCTGATACAAATTGTGTTGGCGCAGAGAAAATTCTTAAAAATAAAGAAAAAAAAAACAAATAAAAATTTTTGCGATTTTCAGTGCATTTTTTCGGACATTTTTCACGTAAGTAACTTTGCAACGAAAATTAATATTTTTTGAGCAAACAATTTTAAAATTAAAGCTCGCTTTTTCAAGTTTTCCTTTTTCTATGAAAATTTTGTAAGATACATAACTTGCAATAACATATTAAAGCTAACATTGATGATAAAGCACAAGGACGAACTTTCGTGAAGTTTTAACAAAAATTTATGACCCGTGTGGAAGTTAGCTATCACTAGTACACTTAGAAAAGTAAACGTTTCATTCAAATAGATATGAATAGTTGCCACTCTTTTTGATCATTTATTTCATTCAATTCAATATAAGTTAATACGCAATATAATATATTTGACTCAACTGCTAACATAGTTCAGTCAAAGATGGTATATTAACTATTAATATATCAATTTTTTGGTCTACCAACCAGTAAATTACTATCAAATAAGGTTTATTTTAATGAAACATTTACTTCTTTCAGTGTAACTTTAACGTACGACTATCGCATGATTATTGCTATACCGCTATAAAAGATTGCAGTTTTATTTTACATTACTAGAGCACAGCGTGGAGCACAGATAAGAAAGTCAAAAGAAAATAATAACAAAAATACTATGCTCTTATAATTAAAAGAAGATCGATTAAAAATTTGATAGTCATGACTCTATAAACAATACCTAGGACTTTTTAATTTTCAAAATAATCTCGCCAGAACTTTCCTTATTTTAAAAAGGAAAGCATCGCAATTAAAGTTGCACCGGATAGTTGCCAGAATAAGCAAATATATGCGGTATCTCCAGGGTACACTTAATTTTTATTTTTTTAGTCTTTTTTCTCCTACCGACCGTAAGAGGCTTCTGAAGTTTAGAATTCATTGAATAATGACAAAGTTATTACTTTAATTAAAAGTGCGCAGGATCTGGCACAATATAGCGTAAATGCGGTGATGAAGTGTAATTAACTCTTCTTGGCGGCTTTTATTTGAACAGAAAAAGATTTAATTAACTGTTTAAAAGAGAGTCCATTCGAGAATCCGCTAACATATTTTTAGACCGAAGCAAACTACTTAGCTGCAAGGCAACAAAATGGCAGTTTTTCAAAATTAAAAAAATGTCGCATTGCCTTCTCGCCTCTAAAATAAATACGCTGAACTTTAATCGTAACAACAGACGGTTCTCTCTATAATAACGATCGAAATCGAATAATGCATTAAGCGATACTTTTTTCTTCGTGTTCTTGATTTAAAGTTTTAAAATGAATATTTTAATTGGTACTCGAATAAAAGACTTTTGATGCCCACTAGCGTAAAAAAGAAACACTTGAATGAGACTTTAATTTTCTAGCGGCTACTCTATTGTCAGTCAAGAAGCACTCAAGCGTTTTATATAATTCGACGAAATTTGATATTTTAAAACGTTGAGTATGTGAAAATGGAATATGGAAAGGAATATACAAAGACGCTTTTATGTATACGTAAAAATTGAAGAAGGGATAGAGCTTTGTGTGTTCAATATTCAATCATTTATCTTTTTGAGCTAAAGTAGTATGCATATTAAAGCTTCATTAAACGTCAAAAATTAAAATGATACCAACTATACCTACAGAATATTATTTTAAATTATGTATGCGATGAAACACATCTCAAAATATAATTTCATGTCTTATAGTATCACAACTCAAAAGAGGACAAATATCCATTTATGAGCAAGACTTTTGGAGATAAATTCATTATATATCTAATAAAAACCTCTGTTATATTTGAAGCACCGAACACGTGAAAAATGAAAGCTTTTATGATCTATAAAAAGAAGGAAAATAACAGAGGATCCCATTATTTTTGGATTTTATGATTTATTATGAATAACAGGCTTGATTTTTGTCAAAAATATGTTTAAAATTCTATATAAATCATTTAAAAATTTCATATAAAATCGTGCAGTAATCAAGATTGGAAAAATTATATCTGAAAGATAGCCCATGATATTATAAAATATTACGTACGAATTATTAAAGTAGGATAATGTGTATATATATATATATATATATAATGGCATATTAAACGAGTTTGACAATTAAATAAAACTGCATTTACATGTAGCATATAAATTTAAACATTTAATAGTTTTATGAAAAGTAAAAGGTATAGCTAAAAAATATTTTTATTTAGCGTATATTTTTCGATGAATAATATAGTTGTTTGATTTAATCGTTTTTTTTCAGTCTAAAAATAGAGTGATTTTTGCTGGAATTTAGGCATGTTGTAACATTGATTTTAAAGGTTCGCGTGATTTCAGGTGCTTTCAAGCTTTTATACAATGAAAAAACATATAACTTATACTGTACGAATTATAAGAAAAATATAGATACAAATAATTAAATAATCAAGTAATTAATTATTAATAAATATACTGCGGATAGCAAGGTATATTTTGAGAATAAATATTACATAATTTCTTCGTGTGTGATATAAAAACTGTTTTGTATTTAAAATATATGCTATATATAGACAGGAGCTAATTTTGTTAGTTTCTTTTCGGAGCAAGGACAATTTTCACGTGGATTTAAACACTTGGATGCAGTATACTATTACAATCGATGTATAAAATGAGTTTACGTGCACTTAGATCGTTTGTAACTCGTAGGGCAGTAATATCAAATTATAAATATCAATTCGGAGTAATACAAAGATAAGCACTGCATTTCAAGTTGTAAGTATAATGAAATTATTAAAATTGATATAAAGGAGTGTATTCAAATATCAATTTAGTGTAACACAAAGATAAACATTTCATTTTAAATTGTAATTAAAATAGAAGTATCAAAATCGACATAAAAGAGTGACTTGGTAAATTTCTACCAAACAATTTCGCTATCCTACACACGTATAGGTGTCTATATAGCGTGCAACATACAGAAGGGCATAAAACTGTTTTCTTTTTTACGATGGTATACCTACCAATAACAAATTTTATGTATTAATGCTATGCCACGATGAAATATAATTGAAAATGAAGAAAAAATAAATAAATATTAGATTTCTGTTGAGGAATTAATGTAAGAGTAAGAGTAATGCGACAAGACATTAAAATTATTATTTAATGTACAAAAATTCAAATATTTTTAGTAAAATTTTTATGATATAATAATGTAATCTTGCGAAAAATCACAATAATACGTGAATAATAAATTTATGTAAAATAAAAAATGCACTGTTTACACGCAGTATAATAAATACAAACAACTGTGTCAAAACTGTGTTTATATTATTTGCAATCTGCATGCAAAATTTTCGGTAAATTTGAGGGAAATTCTTAAAAAGTGTTGAAGTTTATTTGATTTATTATTTCATATCGGGATGCAACTGCATTTTACAGTTCAAGTTAGATGCCGAGGGAGATTTTGCGTATTTTTACTTTTATGTGTTTCATCCATTCATATATACGTGTACATATACGTATAAATATGTACGGTTTGCAATTTATTATTGAAATTCATCCGGATGCAGCAGATGTTTCATCAGTATTGGCGAAGATTATACTTATTTTTCTAAACCCTGCATTGCATCCATTGAAAGATATTTTAAATAATTCACCGGCGGTAAGATTGAAATTTCTATTTTGCAGATGATATGATTGCAAAATGAATGTACATTGAGAAGCAGTTTTTCAGAGATTAACGTTACATAAACAAAAATGCTCTCGATTTTAAACCATTAATAAAAGAAAGTATTTCAACATAAATATAACGATTTCTGTATTTAGCTTTCAAGAAGGATTTATATTTTTCAGTCGTATTTCTTCGATTCGCACGAACCCAAGTGTAAAAAACTGACACGTTCTCCCGGTCGTTCCAAGAAAAGTTGAGTAACACCTACGCAAATTTGAGCTCTAAAAATGTACGTAACAGGGCACTTCCATCCCCAATACAGATCGATAAATGCACGTTTTAGTAGCTCTACATAACAGAAAGATCCATGCAGTCTCATCGATCTCCTCGGAAACAATCATCGGCAACGACAACAACTCGCTCGCAGAGAGCGTGCACGGAAAAAGAAAAGAGCTGCTTTGCTGCACTGCTCCCAACGCTCGGCGGCATTACGTAAAGCAAAAAGGAAAATAAAAGAGGCGAAATTTCTCTAGCTCGCGAAAATTGGCAGGCCAACTGCACGAATGGTATAAAGAAAGCATATTGTGTGTGGCTGTATACCTCGAACAAAGACGGGTGACCGAGAGCTTTCGCCGTCCGTGAGCTGGCACACGGTGAACATATTTCGCCCGATCAACGAGTGGCGGCTAGAGTTTGACAGCTCCGCTGCTGATTCTTCCTCGTCGCCTCCTTCGTCGCGATGACAGTGTAAGTTCCAGTCGCTTATTCTCATTGAGAATCGCGAGCCTCTTGGTTCTCTCTCGCGTGTATTACTCGCTTTATATATATTTATTTCTTTTTTCCTGCTTCTCCTCCTCTCTCCTCTTTTCGTTTGCTTATACACTCGAGGCGGGGAGACACAACAACGAGGGAGAGAGAGAGAGAAAGACAGCAGAGTATATTCTTTTCTCCTTCGGCTACAATTAACGCCAATCGTCGGACGCTCTTTGCGTCGAACGAGACGTTTGCATCACGCGCTTTTTCGTTTTCTCTCTTTTTTTCTCGCTCGACTCGCTTTGAATGACTCTCTTCTCACTGCTCTTTCTTTTCACTTCTCTTCGCTGTGCTTTTCTGATACTCGTCGTTGGGATGGATTCTCTTTTTTTTTTGTTCAAACAGTACTTTTATTGGGATTCATTTTTTCACTTTGGATGAGTGCAGTTAAGGAGAGTACGTGTGTGTATGTGTGCGTGCGTGTCTGTGTGTGTGTATGTGTGTGAGAGAAATTTCGATGCTTGCACAGACTACCTCGTTAGTTTTTCTCTCCGTTTCTGCTAATTGTCGGAGTATAGAGCGAGAACTTTTGTGCCTGTGTGTGTGTCTCGAGTATTTCAATGGAGGCTTTAAGGAGAGAGTTAGCCTCGGGAGAGATGCACTCGATATTCAGAGATAACCTTTGTTTCGGATACAAGTCATCGTGCTCCGTTTTATTTTTTCCTTGTTTTCTCTCTCGCCCGCTTTTATTACTTTGCAGTTCGCGGTTTACCTTTAAGGTTAGGAAACGTGCGACCTTATCTCGCTTTACCAGCCACGATTCGGTAATAAATCACTGCTACTGCGTTATCGGAGTAAACTCGATTTTTCGCATAAGCAAGCCCTGCACACTTCTTATATATATATATATAATTTTTATCACACGAGGACAGCACACTAGCACAGATTCGACTGCTCCGAAATAAAAACGTCGAGCTTTTCGCGCACTCCACAGATCGACACACCAGACGCACGGTTTTCAAATCGTTCTCTTCTCGTTTTGTTTTCTAGGTTATGCTCTCGTGTGTGCTACACGTTCTGGAACACTATAAAGAATGACAAGTAAAAAAGAGCGATGGAGTAGAGTGGACAGATCGCCAGTAAGCGCCAGTGTTATAACCGCACGCTTTTGTATTTGCCAGTAGAAGTGCCAGAGGCGTGCGTGCTGAAGAGAAAATTGCACGCGCGAGCGAGAGAGAAAGACGAGGACGCGCCGAGGGCAAGCGGACTACTGACTCTATGCTGCTCCGAGTGCTCCGACTCGCCGTGCAGCGGCCTATGTATCCATATATCTCTATAGAGTTCGAAGCGCTGCTGGACTGGCAATGCTGCTGCCTCGCGCGAATTAGTAAGTGCGACAGAGACGGAGGTATATACAGTCTCAGACGTCACGCGATATATCTCGCTCCAGCGCCGCCGCCGACGAGCTCGAGCTCCGCTCTATGCTGCCTTTTATCTTTTTCTATTGCCCATTCTGTCCTTTGCTCTATAGAGGGCCGCGAGGCAGAGTTCGCGTTTAATAGCGGAGCCGCCATCTTTGCTTGTCAGTGGAACCGGACTCGGCGCGAACTTTTTCAAATCTATTTTGGGCCAAAACTTGTACGCAAAGTGAATTTCATGATTTTTTTCTATTTATAAATATCTGTGAGAACAACTTATATTTCTGTTGTACCAAAATAAGTATTTAAATTCTTATTCTAAATCTTTGTAATACTTGAAAATAAGCTTGTATTTTTAAGGTCCAATTTCATTTGTTAATAGCATTAATTCAAAATTTCATTTAAACATGGTCTACCTATACCACATCTCAGAATTTCTTATAACAGTCCTTTTGCAAGTGTCAACATGAAAGTTACTACCTGAAAAGTAATACCACATGGGATTATTCATAAAGGTCACGTCGCACACACACAATTCAATGCGGATTTCTACATAGAATTCCACGTGGATTCCAGATGGAATTCATGTGCGAATTTTCTATATAAGGAACCTATAGTCATACCACTAGTATATAATATATTTTCTTATTATGAAGACCAGTGCATTATTATAGATTTAACAAATTAACCAATTTTTAAATACATATAGAATAAGCAATAACTGTATAATAAATATTATCAAAACTTTATATATTACTTATATATTTATAAAATATTCTATAAGTTTTGTATTTATTTATGAAATAAGTTGTTTGTGAAAATTAATTAAATGTTACCTCGTAGATATTTATTAATCGATATTTTGACTAGAAAGGAACAAGTTAAAAACTCTACCTATAGAATGAGTAATTTCCTTTTTGAGATAATCGTATTTTTTAATATCTAGCACGTAATTCAATTCGAAATCGGACTATAAATGTTTTACAGAATTTCATGATTTTTATAACTTTTCATAAAATATCGCCAATTTTTATCATCAATAAATAGAGTTAGTGCAATCTCTGTAAACAAAATTTCCTCTCTGAGCAGTGATGAATAAATATTGACATGCTATTACATATACTCTATCTGGAGTATCTCTACGCTCGTTCAAAACGCCCACGCAACTGAGAGAGAGGAGAAACACTTTGCACTCGGTGCACATGTGTGGCCCGGGTACCTATATAACGCGTCTTCTGCTTTAGCCTCACGACCCTTTGCAAGTCAAGACCTGCAGAGGGAGTTTGTGATTCGCAGAATGAGACAGAATGTAATCGAGACTGTTTTACACTATAAATGTTTAGTCGGGACGTAATAGCATCGGTTCGTATTGAAAGTTACTAAATAATAAATACGAAAAATAAAAAATTCAAAGTATATAACTGCCGATGCAAGACACCCTGTTTTGAAACAATTTATTATTTTAATAACCGAATCAAATAAAATTTAAGTATTTATATGCCGTAATGTATAATCTTTAATTTCAATTAAAAACACCGCAGTTTTTCATCGCTCCATAATTTTATAATCTAAGTTACTAGTTTTTATTAGAATTTCAGATTTTCCTTTTCTATTTCACTCTTTTCGAATTGATTTCATGATTTATAACTGTTAGGTATTTAAATCTTCATTTTAAGTTAATTTTATGATAATTTAAAACTTACAATTAGATAATAAATGATAAGTTTTTAATAAATAGCTGTTAAAATAATAAACAGTTTAAAATACATTTGCCATGTGTTTTAAGGGGATGTGCGACCCTCGGAAAGATTCCTACCTTACCGGTAGTGTCCGTAATTTCGTATTGAACAAAATATATAAAGATAGCTATCAATTTTCGGAAAAAACGCTCTGTTACGACCTCAGAAATGATGTAAAC
>UELV01148945.1:0-17064 GCA_900490015.1 Megastigmus stigmatizans
ATATACGCATTATTCAAGGGTATAACGTGCATTGTTATGTACTCGCGGCATAAGGGCCATAAATTATGACTCGAAAGTGTCGCGCCGTCTTATTGATCTAAAATATATGTGCTCGCGCGTTATATTCGTGCAGTCTCTTGCACTCTGGAGCTTAAAAATCGAACAGTTGAAATTAATCAGAATACTGCAATGGCTTTGAAGACGTTATGGTTGAAAAATCTACAAATTTCATGTATTCAAAAATTTTTTAGGCCCAAATTTACCCAATCTAGAGAGCTCTGAAAAACTGGTGAAAAAAGTGTCCAATTGGGCGTTAATGGGTTAATGTTGAAGCGTGTTCCTATATATTGTTTCATGATTGGCAAGAAAATGTATAAAAGCCAGAGTTCTAGAAAGCATCGTTCCGACAAGCCAACTCCAAAATTTTAATGACCGCATCAACGGTAGAGCACCGTTTAGTCGTTTCGCAGGAAAGAACAGCTCTCAAAGACCAAAAAAACAAAAACCGGGGGGTTGGGAAACGAGTACAAGCAAATATTATCGATGAAACAGTCAAACAAGCTCGGATAAATATAGTCACGGAGGCCGAGCGTGAGAGAGTGAGAGAGAGATAGAGAGAGCTGCTTCGGGATGATTGTCTTTCAGTTGAAACGGTAAGAAAAACAGTTTCGCCACAGCGTCCGGTTATAACGTATGTTTACCCGTCGCTGCCTATTACCGACGATCGTTCAAACACACACTTATATATATATATAGTGGCTCCCGTATATGCGGCTATTCCTCGAGAGTTTGACCGCGAGTGAAAACAGACGAATATTGTCGGAACGATAAAGCTGATCTGTCCAAAACTCTATAAGACTTTGCTGCTGCTGCTGCTGCTGCTGCTGCTTCTCGTCTTTAAGCTTATAATTTTACATCGACAGCACTTTGCACTTCGTGATTCATTATACGATTCGCGAATTTGCGGAAAATTGATTATGAGGCGGTATACTTCTATACACTCGAGTATCACTAAAATAACGTATTATACCCAGATGTAGGCAAATAAACGTCGAAAGTATATATTTTATTAGCTAAACGGATTCTTCATCTCGGTCCAATCAGCGATTGGCCCGAGTACCCATTTATCGACTCACTGATTTTCAAACTCAAAAATATAACAAATGATCGAATTTCACGGCTCGCGTACATATTAAGCACACTAGATAATCCTTGTACGCGTTTCGATTGTGTTATACGGACACGAGTGGCTGTAATACGATTTCGCCAGACGTGGGCGCGTTTGTGCTTTTTGTATACGAGAGCTATACTTGATTGATTTTAAACGCAGTGCAGGATTATCGGCCAATTGTGATTAGAATTGCGTCAACTGTATCGGCTTTCAAAACGCGTGGGCTTCTAGCATAGCGTTCGTGTGTGTTTGAAATAAATGGTCGAATTGCAATTAGTTTATAAGCTAATTATATTCTTATATATATGACATATTGAATTTAAATCCTTTCGGCGAAATTGTTTATTATTAATTATATAACGACACGAATATTGATAATTAGCTAGCTTTTAATGAACCTAGGGATGTTAAATTTGAAATGTATGCATAATATAATATATTGATGAATATAATGGGAAAATCATTTGTTCGGGATTTTATTAGAGAAATTATTGATTTAAACTAATGCGTTTATTGCGCAAATGCTTAAATTAAACCTGCAGATTTAATAGAAAATGCTTGTCAACTAAAAAAAATAGGTATATATGAATATGCGAAATGAAAAATGGCCAGCGTATATATCAAAAAGTGTAAAAAGTAAATTATTGACTTGTCGTGCACATTCGTTACGAGTATTAGATCAAACCTGCAGAGTCCCTTAATTGAATTTATCGAAATAACATCAAGCATCATGTACATATATACGCAACTTGTCAACTGCAATTTCACTAGGGCGAAAAGTTGATATTCCATATCGTACAGCAGCGAGTTATGCTTTTTTTGGTTTCAAGTAAAATATATATATCGACGCGCTTGTCCCGATCTCGAGCGGGAATTTACAAATACTTTTTTTCATTAAAATTCATATAGGGAATAGTCAGTAGAGACATTGTCCGCTCTAAAGATGGATATGAAATATCGATTTGAATCGTGAAAGCGCATACGAGAAGAGATCGGAATGAAATGAAATATACGTGGTCCGCGCCTGCACTTTTATCTATATACATGTGGGAGAAGCGAGCGAGAAACAGATGTAACGAATACGAGCTTATTATGTTCCACCTACGCAATATATATTTCCTTCGTGTGCGCAGCTTTTATATTCTTAATAAGCGAAGGAGTCGCAATCATTTCTTTCGCAATTCATTGGTAAAAATCTTACACACATAGGAATATTTCTAGATCCATCGGTATTAAAATCGCTGTATAGATTCCAAGGAAAGGTACATCGACCTCCTACAGCGCTACAGAATTTCCAACCCGTGGCTTTCGATCGCTGACTCGTGCTGCTGAAATCTCTCTCTCTCGTCCTCCCCGTAAAAACTTTGTAAAAATCGCGTGCCCGTTACACGATATATTCCGTAGTCGAGCGACACGCACAGATACGCGCACACTTACCCCAGGAACCGTGTATATAGGAGCGAGTGCGGCGCGCGTGCGTCGAGCCGCCGCTCCGTGAGAGCTTTGCAGCGAAGCTGTGTGTATGTGCGAGTGTGCAGTGTGCGGAGAGCGGCGAGAGTAGAGTTCGAATGCGCCTCAGTCGCGTCCTGAGCGATCGGCGCGTCGCACTCCAACGTCCGAACTCTCCCTTTTTATCTCTCTGTCTCTCTCTATTTCTTTCTTTACTTCTCCATCTCTCTCTCTCTCTGTCGACTTTTCGATCTCTATATATACGCGAGCGCGCACGCGAGAGAGAGAGAGAGAGAGAGAGAAGAGAGATGATTCGGTTTGGCGCGAGTGAAGATCCGCGGGATTAGGGTATACATTTAAATCGTCGGTGAGTGTCTATAGAGTTTATAGGGACACGGAAAATGTTGGGGTGTAGAAGCCGGTCGAGGCGGCGGCCGATTCAGGTGATGCTCTCCTCGTGATCTGAGCGCTGCTTCCGGCTGGATCATCCGCATCATCCGCGTATCCACTGCTGCTGCTGCTGATTCTCTTCTGCGTGAGCGCAACGTATATTGCATAAGAAGCCCGGCGGCGCGCGGACGGAAAAGCGACTATTAGCGTTTCCAGCTCCGTAAGTTGCACACCTTTTATTATATCGTACGACTATCGATAAGTAAGTATGCCCGATCGGTTTCGCGCCCTACTACTCATTCTACATAAGGATCTCCTCAACGGGTCGCAATATGTATAACTTTTTCCTTTTGAATCCGAGGTGAAGTACACCCGATACTTGCATGCACTCCGAGGTTTTGAAATACTTTTTGTATATACTTTTTAGTAGGGGATGGAAAAGGTTTAAAGTGATGGAAATGACGAATCTATATTCTTTTTTTGACGTCGATACGCCGGGACAGTTTCGCTTTATCGGACCCGAGCACTTTAAATATTATCTTTCGTTCGGTGTCCGCGCGAACGAGGGAGAAGTTTGTGTGTGTGTGTGTGTGTGTGTGTGTGTTCGATTCGGTTTTGATTCTCGTCAAGAGCTGCGAGTGTATAACATTGGTAAAATTCCGTGATAATTCGAAGGCGAAACATTGATTGTGCATGACACTTGTGTTTATATTAGTGTCAGAGATCGCGATAATCGTCGAATCGTAGTATTAAGAAGGTTTAAAAAATTTGCACTTTACAAAGCTTAGTTTGCGATTTGAAAATGATCGATCATGTATAATTACTTGGTTTATACGGTAAAATTATTGATTCAGGAGCTCCTTCGAGATTTTATTAGTGCTAAATTCCCGAGCACTTTCCAACTATTTCCATAATTGATGGGAGAAAAACTAAATCGTCGTAAAAAGTACTTCCATAAGGTACTTAATCTCGATTACGGATTATAATATTGCGCTCCAGATTTATGTTGAATGCTAATTTATGAGTGGCGATAAAATATAAATAATGCCGCGCGTATGAAATCCCCCGGCCATTATAAATACTTTTAAAGCTTTATGCCGATATCCTGCTTAAATATTTTCATGATTACTGTCAATTGAATTTTCATTGAAATGAATTGAGCTGCATAAATCATGGTATTTTTGGCTTTTACGTAGAAGGAAAATAAATTTTTAATGTCAGATCCGTTTTATTAACAAATTGTCACTGCTCATCGACAATTAGTTATAGTGCGAGTATCGTTAAAATTTATTATTAATAATTAATCGAATCCAGGAATTTTATAGTTCAAGTTGTGCAGCGCCTTAAAAATAACGGTCAAGATGAAACATTTTTTAAATAATTGTTAATTTCAGAAATTTATAAATAGTTGGATAAAATACACCGGTTTATTTAAAAAAAAAATTATGCGGATGTGCAATGTTTATAAACAATTACGAATGCTTTCATTGTCGAAGTTTTATCGGACGTTCGCCATGAGTCATCATGAAATTTTGTATTGATTAGAATAACAGTTTCAATGTCAATAAACGGCTTATCTAAAGTATATAAAAAATCTTTTAACGCAAAGCTTTTAGTTAAATTCACGCCCTCCACTGACGGTATACCGAGAACTTTTTCTAATCTGTTATACAACGTTAAAAATAGAAAAGTGATTTTAATAATATTTATACAGTGTTCTTTTTAAAATATCTATCGCGTTAACTTTTGTAGAATGTACACATGTAAGCGAATAAGACGAATACAGGTTATTATTAGATTTTTATATGCTCCGAAGGCGTGAAATCTTTACCTCGAGGTTCGTATTAAAATTACCAAAATTCGCATTATTCAAGGAAAATACGTTTTCATCACACTTATCGGCGAAGTATTTGTAATAGATCAGCGTCGCGCCGCGAGCAAAAAGTTAATTACCCAAATTAAACAACGAATATGTAAAGGAGTCACTTGCAAGTCGCGCCCGGACACAACAGATACGTCGCCGTATGTACACGACGGCGAAAGAATAACGATGGAGCGCGATGCGTTGAATTAACGGGCGTCGACGAATAAAAAAAGTTTTAAAATTCAAACTGACTTTTCGAAGCTCGCGCATCGTTTGGGCCGCGGGAGATAATCGCGCTTGTACGAAGCATCCGAGTCATTATTCCGCTGTTGAAATGTTGCCATAAGCATTTTACGTGCGGCTGATTACGAGACATGTATACATACAGAGCCCGCGATGTGTGCGCGCAGTAATAAAGCACCCCCGTAACGATAACCTAAGTCAACGTAAACGTAAACGTTACCTTTTTCAAAAGGACCGAATCTGCGCTCTTGAAACTTTGGTGGATGGCTGCAGGGCGTCGAACGTATAGCCATTGAAAGCAGTTGTCCCGGTGAAAAGTTTGCGAGAGCCGCAGGAGAGGACCGCTGTGGTATACAGCGCAGCGCCGACCCCGGTTTATCCGCCCGTCAACAGGTGGCTACTATCATTGCCATAATTTGGCGCGCCCCTGATTTCCCTCTCTCTCTCTCTCTCTCGCTCTCTTATTTCTTTCGTCTGTTCGCTTTCTTTTTGCGTTGGACGCACCGCCAATTCGTTCCTTTCGACTTGTTGTATAATATACGTCTTGCGCAATAATGCACGGAAAATTCATTATTCATCTCGGCTTTTACGCTTTTCCCCCGATCCCCGCTCTCTCTCTCTCTCTCTCATACTATGTACACACGGTCCCTTAAGATACAAATTCCTTTATCGCGAGAGAGAGAGAGAGAGAGAGAGAGGGAGAGAGCTATCTCGTCCGTAGCAATTTTTAATTCGAGCTGAAATTTTTCGCCAGCTCGCATTTCAATCTGTCGGTTTATTCCTAGACGAGCTCGAGTCATCACTTTTTCCGCTTTATTTCCTGTCCCTCCCGTCAGACTCTTCTGTCTGTCATAATTTATTCATTTCGTCGCTTGGGGCTACGATTGTCCCCGCAGTGCATAACAAATGAACCTGAATCTGAAGGAACAAGAAACTTAATCACTTTTTATTTCCGTTATACTCGTTCTTCTTCTCTCTCTCTCTCTTTTTTTTCTCTTACCTACCCTTAGGAGATGCTATGGCTGTATACTCGCTGCTGTTGCTGCTGCGCTGTGCTTTGCTGCGGAACATGAAATATTTAAAACACTGCAATTCGCTTCTGTACATTTGCGAACTTGTGTTTTGTCCCTCCCCTCTATTTCGACAATTTCGAATAGTCGCTCGTAAAACGTATATGTACATCGACCCTTTTTTCACGCGCGTTCGTGTTTCTGCAGTCGCTGTAAAACAATAATTTTGCTGGTCTCTCGAGCCTTATCGATCGATTTTTATCTCGAATATCGCGTAGTACACCAAAGTCCTTCTTAATCAATTATACTTTGGTATTTGCAGTCGATATATTTCCTTCGAAACAGCGACGCATCCCCCGCCCGGTGATTATTCAACCTCGCATCTTCGAATGCGCTTTTGGATCGCGATACCCGCAACGAGGCACGTGCATAAATTACAAAAGATAATATCGGCCATCGGAATCCGTTACGCACGCGAGCGCCCGCGAATAATAGACTACGCGTTATTATATGTAGAAACTATTTTGTGTCGACGCGATGCGTATACTCTGCCTTACGCTGGGGTTTTCGGATGAAAGAGCAGCGCGGAATTGCAATCGGTTCACTTCTCTGAGCTTGCGATATTGCGAGAGACTGCGCGTAGAGTTGACGATTACGGGTGTACGATTTCTAACGTTCCTCCGCGAGACTCTTGCGCTGTGCGTTCGACTCGCGCGAGATTGCGGATGAAACCGAATATTTTATTCTGATTCTCTTATTTTTTTTTCTTCTTTAAACGGTATATAGTCCCGATTACATTTTCTGCTCCTACGTGCAGCTCTGATTTATATAGGAACCTACAATATCTAAAGGAACATTATTATGCCTTATTAAAGTAGAAAAAGGTTTCATATTAATCGTATCGCGATCGGATTTCCAATAAGGAATAAAAGCGAGTGTCATATAAGAGAAACAATAAGTATATATCGAAACTCAATTAAAACGAAAAGAATATCTCGGAAGCATTCTTCCGTATAATAGTTTCTCTCGTCTCCCTCGCTCCTATACATACGTCGCTCTCTCTCGACTAGTAGCTGCTCTCTCCCTAGCCTCAACTCCTTCATCGTAAATACCCTTTGTCCCCTTTGTCCGTGTCCTTGTGCACCGCGGATAAAGTCGATCGTCCCTTCCCCCATCGCCAACCAAAAACTAAGCGACGAACCTCCACCGAGGCCCAAACAAACCGCCAACCCCCATACCATAGCTCGCTTTGTGTCTCCCACGACCCCGGAAATTCACCCCAAATATAAGTCGCGCCGACAAACTCGTCCCCGAAATAAAAAGAAACAATCGAGGACAATCAGAAGATTCTTTCCTCTCGCTTCCACTTCGAATTCCCAAAGGACTCGCGACTCTGTCTCTTTTTTTTGTTGCTCGCGACGCGACGAGTGCTCCCGTAATTGCGAGTTCCATTAACGAGGAATTCATGTGTGGATGAAAGCTGCGGTTGCTGCTGACTGCGAGAATATTTCGTGATATAGGAGCGCCGAGAGAGATGTTCAAGGAGAGACTGCGATCGGCGAGTTATTATAACGCTGAGAGTTTTTTGCTGGTGGTTTTGGAATGCTATACAGTAGAGTGAATTTCCGTTGTACTCGTGCAAGATAAAGGAGGATTATTTTCGATTATTTTTATGCATGAGAAACATTGCTTTTAAGATTGTGTACATTGTTATATAAGCTCTTTTTCATAAAAGCCCGTCGTAATTATTATGTTGTGTATTTATAACCTCGTTCTCGTGGAAAATATACCCATTTTTACGAGACCCTTTCACTTATTCATATTATAAATACGCTACATTTTTTTCAACTTAATTAAAAACTTAATTCATGTTATATTAAGAAATACCCTTTGTTTTTCATGACTGAACATATTTAGGAACTTTTTTTCTCATAGTTTTAAATATTCAAGTTTTGCCGGAATTTTTGCGGGCGTTCGCAAGAAGAAACATTTTAATTAAAAATTTCTTTTGATACGCGAAAACTGTTTGTCTAGGTCCTACACCGTAACGATGAAACGTTGACGATGTCAATCGTCTTGGAATTTATTCAAACTGTATATAATATCGATTATGTTTGTTGAACTCGGCAATCATGCTTACCGACAAGCGCACATTGATATTCATGCGTAAAATTACGTTCTGTCCCAAAATTCATGCATCGATTAAGCCCCTACGCCCATCATAGTCTCGGCTCGTAAATTTACGTAAAATGAATAATCCATGATTACGAGAGAGCACAATAATTTCGAGATCCATCAAAAAGCACTCGCTAGCGGCATATACAAACTCCCTGGCAGTGTCTCGCGCAAATGTTTGTTCTTCAAAGATCTTAATCCATCCAATTATTAAGTTGTACCGTGTGTAGGGTATGGATGTACACGTAGTTTTCCCAGTGATAGGATTTATCCACCGTTATTATCTATACAGTCACCTGTGTGTGATATTTACTCGGTCTTATCTCTCGAAAGAATTAAGTTGGATTAGTCGGAAAGAGAGGGAGGCAATCCTAAAGTTTCGAACATAATGGGTTGATTTTCGAAGTTAAATTAAGAAGCTCTGCCTTAAAAGCTACTGTTAGCATCAAGATTAAGTAGCTTTCAAAGTTGGTCACTATCACTGGATTTATTTCGCTGGCCCATGAGAAAAGTAGACCCGATAAGATGCACACCGCCTATACAAAATTCGGAAATAATTACTTGCATAGTTTCAAAATCTTTTGGCTTTTAACTGCGTGTAATAATAATACTTACACTCGAGTAGATTTGAAGACATTTCAGGAAAGCCAAAAATAGCGCTATCGATCGGTCAGCGCGTATGAACGTTAAATAAGGGCGTTTCATTAATTAATGAACAAATAATAGAGATAAAGCACAATTTAAACACACGTATCATGGATAAGTATCTAAAGTACTCTCTATTAAACTCCTCGACTCGGTGCATTAATTATTTGAAAATGAGTCAGCGCTAACGGACCCTGTAAAGCAAAGAAATCCATATCGTCATTATAGTCGCGGTGAATTTTTAAATAGCCAGACATTTAATGTACCCCGCGAAGCTGATCCGCGTTTTCGAGTGCGCGCCGTATACAAACCAAGGTTATGATAGCATGGGAGTAAATAGTCTCGCAAACATCGATGTTATATATTTCACATGTATACATTTTGCCAGAGACGCCGCCATTACCATCGTAACTTATAATTAGAACGTGATCGCGTTTTCATCGTGATTCTTTTTTTTTTCTATGCCGTCGCGCGGCCTACAATTTTTCTACCCTTCTCTTTTTTTTCATACAAATTTCTAGGTTCTTATCAGCTGTGTATTATCTTAACGACGGACGATTTTTTTTCCTGCTTTATGTAACGACATCGTGTTTGGTGTTAATTTTCGTAACGATTGAAAGTTATGAAATTCTTGATTATTTTATACAGTGTATTATCCGCTGCTGCCACAGTACTCGAGATATTTAATGAGCTGAAACGCCTTCATTAAAATTAGCGGGTTGAGGGAAAAAAGTTTTAATTGGGCGGTAGATTTATTAATACATTCTTAAAACATCATTTTCCAAGATTGTTTTTAAATTGAAATAGTTTTGCCAGAGCAGTAAAATGAAAGTCAATATATTCCAGCAATTTAGATAACAAGATCTTATTAAAATTTGAGATTGCAATTTTCCGAATGCGCTATTAACTTTATGGTATTTTCGTCCGCTGCGAATCTGGTTAGTTTCCAAAAATATAAATTTTATTTGAAAGATTCCCTACAGAAATTGTATCTAAGCTCCCAGATTCAATTCCGACCTTTACCCGAACTCTAAAGTACATTAAAAATTCAACATGAATACACTGTCTGTTCCAGTAGTCAACCGGCCGATCACTCATCACGCGTTTAGCGTGTCCAGCGTGTCCAAATCTGAGCCCTCCAAACCAGCAACGATGGAGGACATCGTCTTCGGTCGCGTCAACTGCACCACTCACAACTGCTCGCAGAACGGCAGCAGCCTAACAATGACGGAGGACTTCACGACGTCCAGCGTGACGTTCCAGCTGCTGATCGGCACCTTCTACGTCAGCATCTTCCTACTCGGCATCTTCGGCAACGTCCTCGTCTGCTTCGTGGTGGCCCGCAATCGCCAGATGCAGACGGTCACGAACCTCTTCATCACGAACCTCGCCCTAAGCGACATCCTCCTCTGCGCCCTCGCCGTCCCGTTCACGCCCCTCTACACGTTCCTGGGCACTTGGGTCTTCGGCGACACGCTCTGCCACCTGGTGCCCTACGCCCAGGGCGTCAGCATCTACATCAGTACCCTGACGCTGACGGGGATCGCGGTCGACAGGTTCCTCGTGATCCTCTACCCGTTCAGGCCGAGGATGCAGATCAGAACCTGCGTCGGCATCATCTTCGCCATCTGGGTGGTGGCTCTCTTCCTGACTCTGCCTTACGGCCTGTACATGGAGCCACAGTCGGACGAGAGGAACAACGGCTACCAGTACTGCGAGGAAGCCTGGCCCGACGATCCCTTCCGCAAGACCTTCAGCTCCTTGACGTCCATACTGCAGTTCGTGCTCCCCTTCATCGTCATAATGTTCTGCTACATATGCGTGTCGATAAGGCTGAACGATCGGGCGAGAATGAAGCCGGGCAGTAAGACCAGTCGTGGCGAGGAGGCGGACAGAGAGAGGAAGAAGAGGACCAACCGCATGCTGATCGCCATGGTAGGGATATTCGGCGTCAGTTGGTTGCCCCTCAACATGATCAACGTCGTCGAGGACTTTTATGCGCCCGCCCTCAATTGGTCCTACTACAAGGCCCTGTTCTTCGTGACGCATTGCCTGGCTATGAGCAGCACCTGCTACAATCCATTTCTCTATGCCTGGCTCAACGACAACTTTAGGAAGGAATTCAAACAGGTATGTCGTGTCGATACTACTTTCATTTTTTCCCCCCTGGCTTATATGCAGCGATTCCCTTTCCCTTTATTCACTGTTTCCCGAGGGTTTTCAATTGGCAGGTTTAAAAACGATATTTTACGCGGTTCAGTCTCAGCCGCTCTTCTTTCGCGTATGATACAAAGGCACGAGAAAGATAGATCGATATTAGTTTTTCTTTAAAGAGCAATTTTTTATTTTCATCACAATACATTCATAATGTACTGAGCGGTTTTTGTGTTTCATTAACAAACTGCAAAATATAATATACATTGAAATTTTAAATAATGCATTCGCGTTACCATAACAGATTAGCTTTCAAGAATTTCACTGCACATTTTATTTTTCACATGTTGCATTCATGTTTTTGCATCCCATTACACTTCACGTATCCCAAGTCCAATTCGAACATCCCGAATCGGCCTAACATAAAAAGTATTTCCCAAACGACTCCCTAAACGCAACATTCCGAGGCGCAGCAATTTCATTTCTTTCCAAAATCGGAGAACTTATGGCCGTATCCTTTATAGAAACATCGATCAATTTGATTTACACAGAGTAAGCCAATCGCCAATTATCAATATTCCATCCAACCGGTTCGTCATAGTTCTTTTTAATTAAAACAATCCCATTGAAATTCGTTCAAACAAAACGCCTTCGCGGGATACAGAAAATTAAATTCAGTTTCAATTTGCCGTCTGTCAGTTTCCGGTATACTATACAATATCCGTATAAGGTACACAAAAGCTCAACTAATAGCCTAGACAAGATCTTTAACGCTTCTTATTAACGGTACATCGTCAATTTGTGCATATATATCCGCTCTCGTTCCGAAAATTGAAGAGAGAAAAAAAAAACAATTTGGTCGAACACTTTGAGAACTAGTGGCTATTTGTTAGAAACTCGCCGAGCTATTAAAGTTAACCGGTTAGCAGCTTATCCGAGATAATAACGAGTGTTTATTGCAAAAATGTTTTACCTTTCCAGCCGCAGACTGCCGAAAAACTTATCCAATAAACACGGGACTAACTTTTCGCATCCCCCTGTTCGCATTTTTAATCCGCAACCGGAATTATCCGAATTAGCGAAGAAAGTCTACCGTATAATATCTAAAATGAACTCCTCTCGCTCGATATATGCCCAACTCTCATATGTATATGGAGGAACTCGCAATACGTGCAGCAGCCGCACAATAAGCCATTCATTGGGATTATAGGTATATCTGGAAGTTATACTGTAGAACAATAGCATACACGGAAACTAATGCGGAATATCGACTGCGGGAATAATTACTCCGCCGGTGCAAATATAAAATTACGCTCGTAATTAATCGTCTATGGGCAGCTCGATATATTCAAGCGCAAATTATATACAGTTGTATCGAGTGAACTCGCGCTAAACATTGTCGTTCGATAAAAATGACGGAAAAAGTAAGAGAGCGAAGCGCAATGTACCGTTAGGAAAAGCAAAGGGAGAGGGAAAAAGGGGGAAACGGTTTGCGAAATATTACATCAATCGGCCTGTATAGATCTTCCACGCGCTAACGTAGTTGCCGATGCTCTCAACCCAGCCGCCGCCGTCTTCCAATTATTTTTCACCCGATTTCTCGCTCTCGCTGCATAACCGCACACACGCGATCATTCATTATATATATATAGATAGATAGGAAGGTCGTAGTTCTCCGGTTCTCTAGAGGCCCCCGCAAAACAGGTCGAGCCGCACGTCCGCCGAGATGTAACATCGTCGATCAATTTTGCTCTATCTATCGACTCTTTCTCTCTCTCTCTTCCTCTCCTTCCTTCTTCTCAAGCTTTACTTTTTCCCCTACTCTGCTTCTTTAGCGCCATGGGCTTTGTTTGTGTGCTTTATTTTGATTTATATTCCCTGGCGCGAGGATAGAATGCGAGATGACCGCGTTCAGTTTTTTTTTCGGTGTGTAGCTTTGGTGATGACGGGACGATGCGAGAAAATAAAAGTTGCGATAGGTTTTTTGGAGTATATATGCCTGTCGATTGCTGCTTCTTTAGTAGGGATTTGCATAAGGGACTGTGCGTGTATACATCGCTTCATTGTTTTCTCGAGGTTAAATCTCGCGGGAGGGAATTTAAAAAAGTTTTGCTAAACTTTAACGGTGAGAGAGTCAATTATACATATAGTGTACTTGTGCATCGACTTGCCGGATAAATTTATAAGAATTTTCAAAATTGTACATAGTCGATCAACCTTCTTGATTGCTTCAAGGTATAGCAAAAACAGTAATGTCTGTTCTTCGAATAAATGAAAAATTCTAATTAAAGACATTCGTTTATTTAGCTGGTGGTTAGGGAACTGCCTTCGAAAGTATGATTATTCTATTTTTGAACTACTAGTCTAGTGCGTTTATGAAAGGCGTTGCTTCGAGTTCGAAAATAAAGCGAATATCATAATTTTCCAAGTATTTCAAAATCAACTGGGCACTGAGAGTTAATTTGTAACTACGTGAATTACAGCAATTGATGCAGTAATTTTTATACATTTGCAATTGTTGGGAATATAAATAAATTTTTTTTCTCCATCTACCGCGTCATTTCAATTAGTTCTATATAGATATCTTAACCGAAATTTGAAGTAATTGCAACATTAAAATAGACAACGTTATACTTGGCTGAATATTTAACGAAAATTCTGAATATTTTCAAAATAGAATAGTTATCGCAAGAAATTTATTACGCAAGGGCGACAGAAAACAATCACTGACCAGAAAAAACTTGTAATAATGGTAAAAAAGTTTAGCTTCTACAGTTGAAATATATATCTGACTATGCGTTTAAGTAAGCTGTACACTCAGAATTGAAAAGATGAAAAGTTGAGCTTAGAAAGTGTAAATTATCAGTTTTACTCTTTACAGAAGATTAAATTTTACAATTCTACTTTACAAAAGAGTAGAACAATAGTATTAATCTTTTAAAAGAGTAAATTGATTAGTTTAATCTTTTCGTAAAGAGTATATTACCCAGTTTCATCTTTACAAAAGAGCGCAGTATTAGTGGAGCTCTTGTAAAGATTAAATTGATAAGTTTAATCTTTTGGTAAAGAGTAACTCACCTAGTTTCATTTTTACAAAAGGATGAAATATTAGTGGAACTCTTGAAAAGAGTAAATCGATTGGTTTAATCTTTTCGTAAAGAGTAACTTACCCAGTTTCATCTTTAGGTAAGAGTAATTAAATATTTATTTATATCCTTTTGTAAAGATGAAACTAGGTGAGTTATTCTTTACCAAAAGATTAAACTTATCAATTTAATTTTTACAAGAGCTCCACTAATACTTCGCTCTTTTGTAAAGATGAAACTGGGTAATATACTCATTACGAAAAGATTAAACTAATCAATTTACTCTTTTAAAAGATTAAACTAATCAATTTACTCTTTTAAAAGATTAATACTATTGTTCTACTCTTTTGTAAAGTAGAATTGTAAAATTTAATCTTCTGTAAAGAGTAAAACTGATAATTTTTTTTAATTTACACTTTCTAAGCTCAACTTTTCATCTTTTCAAATCTGAGTGTAGGAAAAAAATTTGGCGATTGACGTGCCAAGAAGCGCCAGTCCAGCAAAATTCTGGACTGCGGTCCGTTCCGAAAGCAGCGAAAAAAAAGGTGCAGCTCATTATCAGCCGCTCGCGCGTCAGCAATGAAAATCAGTGTCAGCGGCGAGTTATCTAGTTTAATTAGCAGCGCAAGGATGTCTGGAATGTTTCTGGGGCCAGAATCTCTCGTATGCGTCTGCCAAATATACATATATCAAAAGATGCCAGATGCCGTTCTCTCGACGTGTAATACAAACACACACACTTAGCTTTTCCGCGATTGGCTGTTTAGATAAAAGAAAATGGAATTTTTTTCCTCTCTCTAGGAAATTGAATTCGTGAAAAGTACTATTGGTGCTTGTGTATGTATATACACGAGCTCGAGTGGTACATATTGTTTGGTAAATAACCGCTGATTTTGTCGATGTTACATCGTGGCGTTTCATTTTGGAGAATTATTCGTTAGCTCGAAGTATGTAATAAAGGGAGCTTATGGGAGAATAGTTTGGGCTTGGAATTGTTCGTATATATAAAGGCAATTTAAGAGTGACGTAAGCCGTTTGATCTTCATCCGTTGGTAGAGACGTATGATCTTTGTAACTTATAAAGATATGTTAAATGTTAATGTATGTTTATTTATTTATAGTAACGGTGATTTAATAAAATCGAAGAAACGCCAAACTCTTCTTAACAATAGTCCTATACACGGTATATCATACAATTCCATACTGAAACAATAACATTTATCACGATCTCAAACGCATTACCCCAAACTTTTATTACTATATATATGCCTTCCATCTGCCTACATACATAGCACGTGTTTTCCGCGTCCACAACTCATTGAATTATTTCGCGGCTATATAAGCGGCCGGCAATTCTTTTTTTTTCTCTCTTTCTTTCCCTCCGTATATGCCACAGTGTATATAAGCTGTCGGTCGTTAATGGGCCGATTAGCCAACGGTGCACGGGGAGGGAAGTGAAGTTCACGCGCACGATTAATTAAGCAATCTGTCGGTCGCGAAGCGTAGTGAGAGTAGCGAAGGGGAAATTTGGCCAGAAACCCCATCAGCCGGTGTATATATATATTGATCGATGTTAACACGCACCGGTCTGCGTTAGCGCGGAAATTTTTTCTTCTTTTTTTTTATTGACTGTCCACATTCTAGATTTACTCTTTTTGTCATGGGGCGGAATTGCTGTGAAATCGTTCGAAAGTGTTGTTTTTTTTTTATCAAATTTTGTTAGAAAATTGACCGATTCGTCAATTCTGTTTTGATATTTATTTTATCAGCTAATGGAAATGCAATTATTAGTAAACAATGTCCTGTATGTATGACCTTCGATAAAAGCGCGTTTGTAGCTGTATTGTATAACCACCTTGATAGCGATGAAAGTCCTTCTGTTAAGCGACGTTAAATTATTACGTATAATTGTCGCGGCAGTCATTTGCGTTGATAGTCAATAATTGCAAATAGTACAGCATTGTAATTGGAAAACGACGGTACCAAAGGCTGATAAGAAATTTATACATTTAAAGCACGAGATATCCCTTTCCAATGAAACTATTAAATATAATTAATTTTTCATTAATATGCATAAGCAATGGTTTGTAATTCAGAAAAGTCTTAATCAATCGCGAGTTTTTACAAAGAAACAACTTTGGAGCCGCTCTAATAATTTCTTTCACGAGAGACTACCACCCACTAATTAACACAATCATTTGGATTTGAACCGCAATTTCGTTCGAAAGAGTGCAAGTCCATTAAATCAGCTCAGCTGTAATAATATCCATCCCACTTATTGCCTTCTTGTCTAATGCTGAAAATTAAATTTGCGGAAAAAATCGGTTAACGAAATCTTCTTTTGAAATATTTGCAGCGCAACAGGTGTTTATACACGTACTATACACGCACGCTATGTTTACCCGTGTTTATGAATATCATGAACAACCTCGACTATTTGTTTGCGATTTCAAAAGCGACCGCATCGATAATAAATATACCTATAAGAAAAGTCTCTACCTTCTTAATATCGTAATTGTACAGGAGTAGGCACGTAAAGTAGAATGAATTAATAACAATTTGTTTAAATAGTCAATTTCAGAGAATCGAATGAAACGATTTCACTGTATGTGCATTAGTAAAAACGAGCAGTCGATTACAATAGAATTCCTATAGTACTGGAATTCATTAAAGCATAAATTCAATTAATTAAATCGCAATTTCAATCAATTGGATTCCCACGTCGCTGTAAGAGGCATCTTATCAAGTTCTCATTATTTCGAAACATGGCTCTCTCTTTAAATCGATTCGCTAAATTTATGCAAGTTCGAAATGGAAAGAATGTACTCGTGTCATATATCTTAAAATATATCAATTAGATAATTATATATATATATA
>UELV01148947.1:0-12801 GCA_900490015.1 Megastigmus stigmatizans
CTCTCTCTCTCTCTCTCTCTCTCTCGGCGAAACGTATAACCGGCGCATTATACTGGCGAAGGGTGCTGTAGCCGCCTACCTCTATCTCTCTCTCTCTCTCTCTCTCTCTCTCTCTCTCTCGGCACACGGTCAATGCCTCGCTAGCGCGTGGTTTTATATACCGTCGCTGCCGCGCGTAATGCGTTTCTGCACTTTGATGATTTTTGTTTTGATCGTATACTTTCCTCTTGTTTTCCTTGTCCCGTGTGTCTTTTCGTTCGTTTTATTCTCTGTGGGGAAAAGCGTATCTCTGCGATACTTCTCTCTTTCGTTTTTTTCTTTACTTTTTTTTTTAAATGATTTTAATAAAACTAGCTGCTACGCCGGCGAGTAGTTGTTTTAATGCGTATTTTCATCTGGTTATGTAAATTACAAGTCTTATTCGCGGTTTATATCGAGTGAATATCAATACGATATAAAAAGGAGGGGAGGGGTGGGGGACTATCAATATTTTAAAATAATCTTATAAAGCCGTAAAATCGATACTTTATTGTTCGTGGATGCATTTGCGTGCGTGCGTGCGTGCGTGCGGAGAGGATGTTACTCGGATCGCCGGCAGGATAAAATTAACTTTATTTTAATCTTTTACAACGCCGATCGCTTCGAGTCTTTTTACATAATAATATATTCCGGATATGTCATTGAAGAATTTTCCGCAAGTAAACCGAGAGAGCTCGCATAGTAATCGCTCCCAAGCATAAATGGGAACCGCCACTCTGATCTAATGAGAATTGCTCTTTTAAAAAGGATATAAAGAAACCGCATCGGAAGGTATATATTATCAGCCCTAAAAGTATACTCACAAGTATACAAGAACTTATAACCCATCTAAATGATTTACCCTCAACGTCGCAGTAATAATAAACTAACGCCCTTAGCCGTTCACTTATTAAACGCACATCCGCAACCATAATTAAATAGGCCCCTTTGCAATTAAATTCCTGTCCATCCAATCAGCCTCGGGAAAGATAAGACCAATATTATTCTCGTGTTCACGGAAAATTCCGTGAACACGAAATTGGCTTTATCTACTGCGGCGCGCGAGCTGCGTTCGATTGGTCTCCTGCAGCGGCTCAACATACACAGACATATATATATATATAGGTGTGCCACTGCGTAGTTTTACACGCACGCACATCGGGGAGGCAGCAGCAGCAGCAGCAAAAAAAAATGGTGATGCGCGCAAGTTTTTCGGGACTCGCGCGCATGCACAGCGAGGCTGCACACAGACGCGCCATATGGCTCGAGTGAAAAAGCCCAGAGCTCGCCCGTGTATTATTATGGGCGTGAACTCTCGTGCTGCTCGAGGAGCTTTCACAGACGCATCCTTTGACTTCTTCGATTCGATAAAGTGTGCTTGGGCTTACCGTGCAGCCGCGCATAACCTCTCGAGTGCTGCGGCAGAGAGAGAGAGAGAGAAAGAGGGGTGAAGGAGGGGGATGAAAGAGAGCGATGGATGGATGATGGGCTTTAATATCGGCCTCAATGGCTGGGTTTATGTCTGAGCGGAACATTTTTAATCGGTCCAAGAGGCTGCGCGATAGCCGCTTCACTCAATAAAACTTCTGTAAATAAGCCTTGTTAGAGCTGCTGCTGCTGCTGCATCCGCAATGCTTTTTCTGAAGCCGCCGCCGCGCAATGATTAAACGATATTTTAGTATACAGTACCAAGCACTGTGCTTTAAAGAGAAGATATAGCTGCTTGGCTGCAATTAATGTTTTCATAAATTAGTCGTGGTCGCTCATTCCGTACGCACAGGTGAGCATACCTTGTTCTCGGCAAATTGAGAAATAGAAAAAGTCTGCGCGTCTCGCACGGTTATTGCATTTCCATCATTTCCTCCGAGATAATGCAGCGATAATTAGCGAATCTCGGATGATTTGCAGAAAAAGAAAAAAGGAAGATGCCGCTTAAATTTTGCGATGATAAATTCTAGGCTGTAGCAGAGGAGGACGTTACACATCTCTGTGTCTTTCGTCATTCGCACTTATCGTCATCGAGCGGCGGCATTATTACAATAATAAAGCGTTTGAGAGGTAATTTATTTATTCAAATCGTGGATAAATTCACATTGCGCGAAACGTTTTTAATAGCCGCACGTATGGGTGTGTGTGTGTGTGTGTGTCTATGTGTGTAGAATCTCGTTAGGATGAAACTTGGTGGTGCGGCGCTGGCACGGGAAGAAAACATTTTCTTAGATTATCCTTTTCTATGTCATCTCGCGCGTTGAGGCGAGCCTCGCAGCCGCCGCCATGCATTAAGGACAATAAAATCCACGATTTATTCGCATTCGATAATGTAAATTTACAGTGCGCGAGCGCGTGCATACAAGTCGGCTTACGTAAAAGCAGTCATTCCCGCAGCCTGGCGTGAGTTTCTTAAAAAGCCATACTTTCAATTTAGAAATGTTATTCGAGCGACACGAGCATGCGAAACGAGTCGCGTCGCTAGAAACAGGAAAAAAATAAGAAAGAAAAGTCTGTCGAACACTGCATGTACGTGTGTGCGTCAAGATTCGTCGATAAGTAAAGAATCTCGCGAACGAGCGTATAAAAGGACTTTCCTATATACTCGGAGCTCTCTCTCTCTCTCTCTCTCTCTCTCTCTCTCTCTCTCTCTCACGTGAAATAGATACACGATACGCGCGCACGCGCATTTTTCACTATTACGCCAAGTAATCGCTGAGAGAGAAAGAGAGAGAGAGAGAGAGAGAGCAATCGCTTTTCATTCCATTAGAGTGTCCGGAGCATCGGGATCCTCGTTCAGCGATACGCATTAAGATCTTCCGCCGCGCGCAGCAATAAGCTTAAATGCACGAATGCCATGTGTGTGCGAGTATACAGGACGAGGCGAGCGTAAATATATATATAAGCGGGAGCGAGAGAGCGAGAGACATTGTTCATGCGAGCATAAAGTCTCGCTCTTAGCGGCTCTCCGAGATCGTATCAAACGCTCGTATTATATGCGATTCGCTCGGCCTGTGCACCGTATATGCATATACATACACGGGCGTGCGTGTATATGCGAAAGCGATGCACTTAATAACGAGCAAAAGAGGGGAAAGCGTATTACAAAAAAAAACTGGGGGGAAAGGGACAGCAGCAGCCATCGCTTGCCTCTCTCTCTCGCGGATTCCTATATACACGTATATATACGTATAAACACACGGGCGTGTGCACAGCTCGCGTTGGTCAGGGAGACTCACTTGCTGAGGGATTCCCCGGGCTTCTTTTTTTGATTTTGGTACACCGCCTATAATACGGGCTCTTTCGCACGCACGAAACGAAAGGAAAGAAGAAGAAGAAAAAAAAAGTAAAGTCGCTGGCACGGTATCTTTCGCATGGGTATAATAAAACTCTGGATATAATTATCCGGATTCGAGTTGGAGAATGGCTGGCAGGCAGGCAGGCAGGCAGGCAGGCGGCGGCAGTGGCAGTGGCCTTAAGCCGAAGATCTCTGGTGCGCGAGCGAGCCTTGCCCGACGATAAACCGTTTCTCCCGTAGCGATTCGGCTGTTTTCTCGTGTCGCTGTCCGGATAAGGGAGGCTCGTAAACTGCCTGCGTGTGTATGCCTCTGCTTCTCTCTCTCTCTCTCTCTCTCTCTCTCTCTCTCTCTCTCTCTCTCTCTCTCTCTCTCGATCTTTTTTCTCTGTTGGTTCGAGGGTGTATATAGGTAGTCTCTGCGAGATAGCTTCGCGAGACAAAAAGGAAAAGTTTAAGAAAAGAGGAGGAGAAGGAGGAGGCGGTGGAGGGAGAGTCGCCGTGACTGGAGTGTAGTGCATTGGAGATATCGACTTTCGAAGGAGGATGGAGATAAAAGAAGAAAGAACTTTGTAAATTGCTATGTGCCCTATCGCTGAAATTATAACGAAGGGAAAGAGCTTCTTCCTCTTCTTTTTACTTTTCAGGCTTTAATAAAGGAGAGCTGTTATGCTGTTATTTGTAGTAATTTATTTATTTTACAAAAATTATGAACAAAGCTTCGAGTCCATTTAAAGCTATGTGAAAGTATAATGTATTGTATGAATGGTGCATTAGTTTTCGACTAGGTGATGATAAATATCTTAATTCTTTAGGTACCCAGAAGGAAGATTAACGAAATAACCAGTAAAATATTAACAATATTGCAGTTTATTGTTTTAATATACATACTAAGGAAATTAGTTGATAAGTTCTAAATAAAATAGATAAATGCGTAAAGTCGGGAAAACTAAATTAAGAAGAAGGAATTCAAGATTACAAAATATTCGACAATATTAGATAATAGAAAACCAACTTGTGAACCTCAGAGTTCAGAAACAGTCTGAATTTGAATGTAAATTATATAAATAAGATGTACTTTTATAATATGATTCTTTGCTTAATAAATGCTATTTAAAAGACAAATAAATATACAGAATGAAACAATATCTGCAAAATTATTAAATCCAATCCCATCCCATTAATTATACAATGCATCATAAACAATAGTTTAGATAATTTTAATTTAAGTATAAATTTATGATCAGCGTATACAATATAAGTAATATCAACAGTATTGCATAGTTCATAGTTCGTTTCTTCACATTCAAATCGTTTCCTACGTCTAATTCAACGCGTTGGAATACGAAAGCCGATAAAGTTGAAGCCTTTTTCGAAACGCCAATCGAATCCTCTTAAAACCAAAAAGTGTTCCGCGTTCGCGAGCAATTCAAAAAAAGATACTCATTCGCTGGGGGGAATTTATTCATACAGGAAATCGCACGCAAAATGAAGGCTCTTTACTTATGGCGGGGAAACGATTTAACGGTTATGCGCGAGATTTAATCGATGCCGTAAAACGTAATTTTAATCGTTGTACGCGCGCACACGCCAAGCGCTTCCACCGTCAATTTTTAATACTGACCTAGTCTCGATCTCTCTCTCTCTCTCTCTCTCTTTGAAATCGCGTAGGGATAATCGAGAACCGTAACTTTTACTTTTGCCAAGATATACGAACCTTCCCCAGGCATCATGAAATATTCATGAGAACAATAATCGAATGTATATAACAGGGATAGAAACAGCTATACGCGAGGCTATAAAATCGCTCGTGGGTGGAGCACTTTGCGAATTTTCTCTCTCTCTCTCTCTCTCTCTCTCTCCCTCTATCTCTCCCTCTATACATGTAGCCAGTCACTTTCAAAGCCTAGTAATAAAAGGGTTTCTTACACTTATCTGGTTTCGTGCTCGCGCGCCTATGCGTGCTTGAGTGTGCAGCAGCGGCGGCTCGGATGGGGGATATGCGTATATAAAAATAATTTCGAGAGAGTCAGAGTGGGAGAGAGTGAGAGAACCGCATCATCCGACTATTTACACGCGATCGGGTAAGAAATAACACGCTTTAGTGGTTAGGCCATTATCGTATTTAAAAGCGAATTCTTAAAATTCGAACGTCAGATTTGGGAAAATTCAGTGCGCATAAAAATAATCAGAGACAGCGAGAGAGAGAGAGAGACAGAGAGAGCAAGAGAGAGAGAGAGAGAGAGAGGTAGAGGGGGGGGGGCGGATAAAGGAAATAACGCGGCGCGATGGTATTTGCGCCCGCGCCTCAACGTTAATGTTTGAAATTTAGCACCGAACATATTGACATTTTATTGCACTAAATCAGCTCGGGTGAGCGCGCGTTGCCGAGCTGCGCATCTGCACGGGCAGAAATTAATAATCCCCGCTGAAATTCACCGAACGGCCCTCTCTCCTCTCTCTCTCTCTGCGGTGCAAAAACTAGTTATTTTTTTGTATTCCCTCTTTCGTTTTTTCGTCGCACGAATTAAAATTAGCATTCCCCGCCGGCGTAAACGACGCGCATCCAAGATTTACGCCTCTGCCAAGCGCGATTAATCATCCAAAGCCATCGACCCACGCAATATATCCGGCTTAATTAACTAACCAAACCGCTGCAGCAAGCCTACAACACAGAAACGCAAGCGCATCATCCGCAAGTCAATCCGAATTCGATAAAAAAAAATAAAGTCCCGAGAAAATAGCCCCGTAAATCGCTCGAACGGGGAACAATATACACACTCGGTATACAGGGGGGGGGAGAGATGGTATACAGCGAGAGAGGCGAAGCGACGGCTAGACGGCGATCGATCGGTCCAGCGCACGCCTGAAGGCCTCTCTCGACTTCGCTGACAGGAGTGACATCTGTGGTGCGCCGGCCGAAGCTGCGTGTTGGGGTGATTGCCGCTAGGGAGCGGCTCGGAGCTCACCGGCTATGGCCGCCGCTTGGCCTTCGGTGATTGGTCGGCTCGCTCTGGCGGCCATCATGGATTCCTCGCATAGTTTGCATAATGAGGCCGGTAATGGCCGCGCTGCCAGCCAATGACCTCGTACCAGGGGTGTGGCAAGCGCTCGCAGGGGGGCTCGGAGGGGGGAGAGGAGGGGCACGAGGACGCGCCCATTCAAAAATGGCCCCGTGGGCGGGCACATTGCGCTGCGTTAGGATACGATGCCGTTGCACGCGGCTCACGCTCGGCGCGCGTCTGCGGTTCGTGGCGTTCCCCCTTTTCCCCAGCTGCGCCTAAAATCTAGCGATGATTTTTCCAGACTCGTCGACGTCGATTACGAACTTTTTTTCGTGCATTTTGCAGGGGATAATGCATCGGCGGGCTACTTGTTCATTTTGGTTTACGAGTAAAATTTTGGTACTCCGTACAGTATTAATTTGTACATGGCGACAAAAGCTGCTGCTCCACCGATGCACAGAGAAAAATGTCGTCTCGAACGAAGCATCGAAAAAGAAACGATGTAGGTTAATAAACGGCGGAAGCGCGCGTGTAGTCGTTGAAGTCTTGACCTGCATTCGCGGGTCGTCAATGTCACCTCCATAAAAAAGAAAAAAAAAAGAACTATACACACTCAGAGAGAAAGATCGTCACGCGGGGCTATAGGGTAACAGGTACATAAACAGAGGAGGAAGACGCCGGCGCCTCTCGTGGTATCGAATGCAAATCGGACGACGTCATTCGCGCCGAGCGACGATGAATGGACTTTACGACGACTCGTAAAATTAAAAAACCCGTGCTCGCGCGCACGAGTGAGAGAAAGAACGTAGGGTGTCGTATTATATACACACACCGAAGAGAGAGAGAGAGAGAGAGAGAGAGAGAGGCTAGACGGCAGCCACGCGGTTGCTGCACTGTTGCTGCTGCTGCGCGTCGAAACGAAACGGCACATCGCATGCCCTCCTCTCTCTCTCTCTCTCGCTCGCGGGGTGTCGAGGACGTAAAAAATTTTACGATCGCGGCCAATAAAGTGACGTAACTTAAGTATTTTAGCGTAACCGCTGGCTACGCGCCGCGTGCCCCCGACGTGACGTCACGGCTGTAGAGTAGCAGCAGGAGCAGCAAAAGCACACGAAACGGGCGGAGCAGACAGCTAGACAGACAGGCCGAGAGGGAGACGGATAGCGGAAGTCTGCGCGGACGAACGGACGGACGCGACACACTGTCGGTCGTAGGTGTCCGACGGTTTATGTGTGTGTATGGGAAGGGGTTGCAAGGCCAAGTCGCGGCCGAGTGTATACACACACTACGCACGTATAGGGCCCCATAGAGTAAGAGAGAGAGAGAAAGAGAGAGAAAGAGAGAGAGAGAGAGAGAGAGAGAGAGAGAGAGAGCGAAACGAGTCAGTCGATGGTTTACGACACTCGGCTGATGGAGCGCGCGCGAGCCGAGTGTGCCTCGGCTGCCACACCACCACCACCACCACCACCACCGCCGCCGCCGACGTCGTCGAGCCCATAAAAATGTAACGAGCCTGTAAACGTTCGTTTATATTGCCCTGCCTTTACACCCGTCCGCGAGCATCAGCAGCAGCAGCAGCTACTCCACGGATTGAGGCAGGTCCTGTCGTAGTATATATCCTGGCGTCGCGCCTCCCTGCAGCCGCTTACGTCAGAGAGAGAGAGAGGTGCACAGCCGCGGAACAATGACTCTTCCGCTGCGCGCGCGGCCATTATTCGACCGGCCTGTAACGCGCCGCGTCGTTCGCGCGCAAAATTGTTTGTTTGGGTTGCTTTTTTTCCTCTTCTGCTCGAGTTCCTCTCCTCTCGTCTTCTTTTATTCTTTTTTTTTTGCTACTCAAACATGCGGTGTGTTGTTTGCCCGCGGAACTCCATTGGAAGCAGCGCGGTTGCGAAACCCGACTGCGAATTGCGTTCCGCGTGATTTGCTGCAAGCAAAAATTCTTAGTCACCGCATAGCGTAAGCGGAACTCTGTAATTTATGCAGTATATCGCGTAGCGCGTGCAACTCGGGAATGCAGTTCTTCTCGATATGAGACTGAAAGCCTTCACCGAGCGCATATAAAGATAATGATTAGGCTGCATGCACGCAAGCGACACGCGGATAATTTATCGAGTTCATTAACGCCATTCTCGCTCTATATACGCAACTCTAATTGAACGCGTTGTGTCACAATGAGAGTAAAGTATGAGACGAGATGAAACGGTTCTTGTCCAATTGGCGAAACAAATGAGGGAATTTATGCGTCTGGAGAAACTGCATATATGAAGTGTGTAAACACACACAGTGATTGCGAGTGTCTGTTTTGACTGCGAGCGGCATTGCCATGCCGTCGTAAAAAACAATTCATCGAATGAAACACGCCGCAGACATAAGAGCCCGAAAATAGCGAGAGTTTTATTGCCTCCGCAGCTCGTCATCATGACCCGCAGAGCCCGACGGTACGATTATATAATATGACAACAATGATACGCGCGGAAAAACGATCGGTCGATAAAAGGCACGGGCCGTAAATACGCGAACGAGTAGCGGCGCGTCGAAGGAAGAACTCTATCCACATCCATTCTAGTATTAATCACCTATATAGTCGCTCGTTGGCTCATCCTAAAAGCCGCACAAACTATACGACCCGATTACGATGGGTTGACTATAATAATAAAAAAGGGGGGGGGGGGGAGACAAAAAAAAGAAGAAACGAGGCCAAAACAAGCGGCGACTGTCAAAGTATCGTAAAAAGCTCGTGGCTTCGCACACGCGGATTCGCGTCTCTCTCTCTCTGTCTCTCTCTATGAATGAACTGCCGTCGCGAGCCTATACGTACGATCGCGTTAAAGTCGTGACGCTCGACTTTATGTCCTTTCCGCGCCGCGCGCCACCACCGCCACCGACGCTGCTGTTCCAGACGACGATGCCTCGTCCCTCTCACCCACACACATAACCTGACAGGCTGCACTCCTCTGTTTTACACACACACACAGACAGGGAGACACAAGTGTGTGTGTGTGTGTGTGTGTATGTGCAGAAAGCGCGCGCCCGCACGTTCGCCTTTTACGATCATTGCGTAATACCGTAGCACCGACAGCGGCGCGCACACACACACACAGAGCGAGAGAGAGAGACAGTGAGCGAGCTCTAGTCGGGCTTCGCAACTCGCTCCTCTTGCAGGTCGTCGTCGTCGTCGTCGTCTGCGCGTCGTCGCGTGGTAGTACTATACGTCGCGACCTTGACACTGATCCCCTCGTCCACTTCGCCCGTCCATATACATATAGAGATATGTATACCGCACCGGAGGAGAGGCGCATGATTCATGTGCGAAGTGTATAGCTCCTCTCTCTCTCTCTCTCTCTCCCTCTCTCTTTTACTCGCGCTTGGCCAGGTATGGGTTAAAGGCGTGCAAAGCTCTAGGTATATATGCGCGCGCGGCCCAGTGAGACAGAGAGAGAGAGAGAGAGAGAGAGCAGAGGTACTAGAACGCTTTACGGCTTGTCGGCGAGCGAGACAGACAGAGAGAGAGAGAGAGAGAGAGAGGCCAACGAGCAGCAGCAGCAGCAGCAGCTTCTCGTTTTACTAACACTTAAAAGTTTATTGGCGCTCATAAAACGCGGACGTTTAGCTTTATTTGGCCGCGGCGCGCGAGCGAGCGACGCTCGGCGTAAAGAGCTGCATGGCATGGCTCGCGCGAGCTCGAGAGACAGAGAGAGAGAGAGAGGAGAGAGAGCGATGACTTAGGGACGCGCACGCGTGTGTAGTGTGTCTTTTGCACCGACGAGGAGGCGCAGTAGCAACAGCAGCGACGGTGGCGTCGGCCGTGCTGCAGTTTTACGACGTTTTTGTAGGATTCGCCGAGGTGGACAAACGCGGAAGAGCAAACAACAACGCGGCCCGGTGCCCTCCACCCGACCGACACACACAGACACACACACTTGGGGTCATTATACCCGGGTGAGCTATACTCGTCCACTCTCTCGTGGCCTCTCTGCTGCTCGCATGTTTATGTACTTTTCATTCAGAAGTGCGGCCGCGGTGATTTGATGCTCGCCGTGCGTGCGTGCCCCGTAACGAGGGCCTTTTGTTATGGTCGCCTCTGTGCGTATACGTGTGTGTGACGAGAGAGAGAGTGTGGCTTGATGAGACCAACTGACTCGGGCGAGTCTGTTATACGACGCGCCCGACAAACTTTATCTTTGCGTGCGTGAGATGCATGTTTATTAAATAGTGGCGCTAAGAGTCCGACGTGGCCACGTTGTTGGACTGCAGCTTGGATTATTGCTTCCACGAAAAAAAATATGTGTTACGAGGATTTGTTTGCGAGTTGGGGGTTGGCGCGATAAGACGACTTCTTGTCAGTTTGAACCTTGGCTTTGACGAACTGATTGGAGGATGACGAACTTTGTATTTATATAATGGATGTCGCTGTGCGACATGCTGCTGCTTCAGCTTTCATTCATTTATAGCTTTATTCGTGCCTATAAAAAGTGATTTTATAAAGCTATGAAACTATTTTTGGACCTTGTAAAATATAAATGGTTCATTAAAGTTATTTAAGAGTCTAAAGAATGTAACCAGATATACAGACTCATCAAAAAGTACTGAAAAGCGTACAAGTAGGACATACAGGGTATTATCGTAAAACTGCTAGGTAAAAGACTTAGATAACATTAAATAATGCGTATTTCAAAACAATAGAACTCTTTTATAATGGCGTTTTTGCTTCGGCATAATTTTCAAATTAATTCTATTCGTTACGATTGACCCCCTAACTAGTCGAACTTGAAACAATAACCACTGCTCTACATTAGCCTACTCCGTTATTCATAGCCGTAGTAAATTAAAACTGTACAATAAACACTACTTAGGACCGCGTTATAAAAAGGATGAGGTCCTCGAGAGTAATTCCACAAAATTACAGCTCTAATAATTCGCAATTAGGCAGGTAAATGCATCAATTACGAGGCCTAACTTGTATCACAAAAGTTAACAACCTAGCGGTTTTGGGGGCCTCCTCTCATTTACGTTCGACATTGGAGTCGTTCTACACTCGAATCCGACGGGCGGTGCTGCGTCTCCGAGTGGTATTATTGTTGTCTGGGTAAAGATATATAGTGGCTCCTCTGGCAAAGATCGTAAAACGACTTGTTACTCTCTCTCCCTCTCTCTCTCTCTTTTACGCAATCGCCGCACCGGCACGCACCTCTTGTGCACGCTTAGCCAATTCATATATACCTCGATTATATGGCCGCATTCATTCATGCATCTATGCGGAATGGCACGAAGAACGTGTGGAAAAGTTTATTATCCGCGGGGAGATGAACGATTGTTAGATGACGACTTGAATTGCGTCGCGATGCGTTTATATGTATATTACAAGATGTGTGTGATTGGTATATATAGTTGATGTACTCAGTGGCGCAATGGCGCGAAGCTTTGCCTCAGTCGCATGCGAGTATGCGTTAGATGGCGCGAGTACCACTGTTCGATATCGAAAGCTTTGGATTATTTGAAGGTTATTGCGATGTGTTTTATGTGCTTGTTGTTTAGGGAAAAAGGGTTTGGTTTTATTTGAATTGAGAGAAAATTTTTAAGGTTGTAATGAGATTTTCTATTGATTTATAACAATTGAATGAACTTCTTTTATAATCAAGTGTGGTAAATACTTAATTTATTTTTTATCGTCAGAATAAACAGAATAACAATTACTTTTGCTTCTTTCCATGGTAAAAGACGTTTTAGCGAGCCAATTTCAGTTATTACGATGTAAAATACTCCTACTAATCGAGGCAATAATTGAGTCTTTGTGTTAAAAGAGAATAAGAATGAAATCACAGCTAATTTCTTACAATTACAAAATTAGAACGGAGTAATCATTTGACTTGTCGACAATTGCTCTTAAATCAAGATAACTGAATCAAATCACCACACAATTAAAATCTTAATTTGTAGAAAATGCGATTTTAAAAGCTTATTATACCGAAAGTAAAACGTTGGGATACAAAGTCCGTATATAACATGGACGACTGATGTACGACTCTCGCTTCGAAAATCCGAGGCTCTCATTTCGCCAGCCGGCCGAGATTTCTTCAAATTGGCAGGATATACCAATCTAAATTTAAATCAGGCTATGGTATAGTCGCGCACTGTTTGCGTATAGCTATAGGTATATGTATATGTATATACATATGTATGTGTGTGTGTGTGTGTGACGTAGCGAAATTTATGGGAGGTCATCCTGCTCGAAGAGATTGGCTTTGCTGCACGTGACCCTGTGCAGCTTGTCTCGCTCGCTCTGTACCTTTGCACAATATTGTCCCACACACTCATAAATATCTTACTTGTTCAATTGGCCGGATCGTGATTTTTAAAATGGAAATTCGCGGACCCGCTGTCGTCGCGCAATGTCTAAAATAGTGAGCATATATATATGTAAACCAGTCTCGCATTAATAATGTTTTCGACTCGGGGCAAGATTCAAAAATAAATGCAAGGCCTAGGAGAGAG
>UELV01148951.1:0-12449 GCA_900490015.1 Megastigmus stigmatizans
TAGTGAAGGATTGCGCTTTTTCTCCATCATGCATTTTTACGAAGAACCTACCCTGCCTGTGCCAAATATATTTAAAACCAAGTTTCTTAGCTGATGTTTTTAAGCTTACAAAATTCTTGTACTTATTTTTTTCCAAGAATTCATTTATAAAAATTGTTGCAACAGGCAGTGCAGGCGCCTCGCTGAGAAAACTTAAATTAAGATCTTTAGTGTTGAGCGCAGTTAACTTAATTTTTGCCTGCATTAAATCAGCGATGAGACCACCGCTGGAAAGCTGAACCAACAGAGAAGTTGTACCTCCCGAACCGCCTCCGATTTTGGATGGATAAAGAGGAGTGACCGTCAGTATGTTGTCTTTGTGAAATGTTGGAAGGATAGTGCAGAGCACGGCAAAGGCATAATCCTCGAGCGCAATATTAAAAGCAGTGCAGTCAACCGCACTCGAGATTACGAGAGCCGCGCCCTCCGAACCACCTTCATTCGTTATTTGTGCCTGAGGGATGTGATGTTTTTGTTGCTTTTGTATGATGTTTTTGTGTGAGTGAGTGTCACACAAGAGAGAGAGAGAGAGAAAAAAGGAGCGCGTCGAGCTCAGAAGGCAAGAGAGATGGTGAGAGCAATTCATATAAGCAAGTACGAGAAAAATCGCAGCGCAAGGGAACGGAGGTAAAAGGGAGAGAGTACGAGAGAGTATAAGAGATCGGGATTGCTTGTGAGAGCGAAAAGGGCAGCGCGAGGGGCATGGGTATGAGTGAGAGTGCGATAAGAATTGCAAACGGGAGCCAGATTACAATAAAAAACGGCACCATCACATAATAATAAAGAAACTCAAATGCCACTGTATTACAGGTGGACAGAAAAGAAAAGTCAAGCAAAGGATCGGTTCATTATACCGATAAGGAAGAAAGTAGCGGCCATCACGGAGAATATAGGCCCGATGAAAACAATGAGCACGAACTGGATAATAATCCAGAAAATCAACCCGGTCACACACCTGGCGACATTCAGCAGGATAAGGCACATATGGAATAAGACGTACGAAGCATGACTAAAGGACATCCAGAATTATGCGCAAGATCCGAGATTAAACTGCAACTGGAAGGAACAATCGAGAAACCAAGGCTCAAAAACACGAAATGGATCGAATTAATTCAGGGTCATAGCCAGAAAACTATAATCAGCAATAGGTGCGCTGTGCTCCCCTTTACGGGAAAAGTCAGCAGAATCCTGTTTGGAACGCTAGACGAGGAATTCGAGAGGAACCTTAGACAGGCCATGGAAGTAGAGGATAACAACACTAGAAGGGTTACCAGCCTCTTTGTGAACCAAACGGAGATTTTAGAAATGCAGTTGGACTCCATGAATTCAAAACTGGAGAATTCTCAGGAAACAACAAGCACACCTTCCCGTATATTTGGCCGGAAACCCAATTCAAAGCAGTGAGAGAGAAACAGAGAGAGAGAGAGAGAGAGAGAGAGAGAGAGAGAGAGAGAGAGAGAGAGAGAGAGAGATTTGATTTGATTTGATTTGACCTTTATTGCGCCGTTGGAGAACAACCCTGTCTGGCGTTAATGATTATTACAATTGGATATTTATAAATTCTATACATGAAATAGTGTTACGGAGGATTTACAGAGAATTTGGTGAGTATGAGGGAGAGATGATATACAAATTGATTTTTATATTGAATACGCTGAGAATATAATGCAAAGCAGTGTACATTACATGATATGATATGATATGTTATATACGATATACGATATACGATATACGATATACGATATACGATATACGATATACGATATACGATATACGATATACGATATACGATATACGATATACGATATACGATATACGATATACGATATACGATATACGATATACGATATACGATATATGATATGATATAATATAACTTCGTGTATGTCTAGGTATTGCGAATTATAGACTAGCGATTCTACAACTTACGAAAAAGCGACGAAGTACAATCTACAAAACAATACGAAAACGAGAACGGAAAAACGAAAACGAAAACGAAAACGAAAAACGAAAAAACGAAAAACAAAAACGGAAAAGCGAAAAACGAAAAACGCGTCTAATGGGTCTATTGGGCCGGCGGATAAGGCCAAGAATCGAGTAATTGGGGCGTTCAGCACTCAAGACATTAAAGGCCAGCGATCCCAGGAAATATAGTCGCGACGCCTTTTGGTAGAGAGCCAGCCAAGAGCGAGACGGAATGAGGTAACATGAGCTCGAGTGGAAATGTACCCGTAGATAAAGCGTATACACGCATTCTGCGCACGCTGGACCGACAGAGTGCGCTCGCCGTCCAAGTCACTATACACCACGCACGCATAGTCGAGGCGCGGGATGGCTAGGTGTTCAACCAAGTTCCTTCGCAGCCGTAGCGAAAGAGAGTGCTTGTGGAACCTAAGAATGAATAGAGTGGCGCGGACCTTGCGCAGCATAAGCCTGACATGCGAGCTCCAATTTAGTGTACACGTGAGTTGTACCCCGAGATTTCGCACCTCATGCTGATACGGGAGTTGAATGCCATCGACAGTCACGCGAGGAGCTGTCTCAGGGTCAATATATGAGACGTAAGCCTGGCTGCCCAGAATAATGACCTTGGTTTTGGCCAAAATCAGAGATAGACGGTTTATACGAGCCCAATCGGCCAGGACCTGCAAATCACGATTCAGCTCAGTGATGCCCCTGCCGAAATCCTGCGGATATAAGTGGTGGTACAATTGAGTGTCATCCGCAAAGATCATGTAGCATGCTAACCGAATGACCTGTGGAAGATCATTAATAAATAGGGCGAATAGAGAGGGCCAAGTACGCTGCCCTGCGGGATTCCAGAAGTGAGACTGATCCAGTCCGAGATCCTACCGTCCTCATGTATAACGGCCTGCAGGCGATCCGCTAACTAATTGAAGAATCATCGCAGCACTCGATCCGAGACGTTGAACGCACGGAGTTTCGACAAGAGTAGAGCGTGCGGAATAGTGTCGAAGGTCTTTGAAAAAGCAAACAGGACGAGGACGGTGATCATACGCCTATCGATCGCCAGACGAACATTATCGAGCACTCCGAGCAGTGCGGTGTGCGTGCTCTGACCACTTCGAAACCCGGCCTGCCGATCCACGATCAATCGATGGGTTTCAAGGTATGCGAAGAATTGGCCGTGCACGATACACTCCAAAGACTTTGAGAGCTCAGGCAGCAAAGAGATCGGCCGGGTATCCGATGGCGTGGTCAAGACCTTCCCTTTAGCAATGGGTGAGACAAGGGCACGCTTTCAAATGATGACTGAGGTTAGACTCCGAGCGGCCGAGCTGACATCTACCGCCTGAACTCCCAAGAATGGGCCAATGCCAGAGGCGGCTAGGATAAATTGTTTGCCGAGCTTGCTTGAAGAAGGGAAAGCTCCAGCACTGGACAGGTTGCGGCGCAAATCAGTCAAGAAATCGGAATGAATGATACGAGCGAGATCTCGGGTGCGAATGATCCTCTTTGGCTCTGACGGCGGCTTGGAGCAGTGGAGGGAAAGCACGATGAGGTCGTGGCCAGCTATAAAAGGCGACTCGGATTTCGAGTATTCAATGATATTGTTAGGCTCGTTCACTAGAAAGAGATCAAGCCACGTATGCGATGGAGGGTCGCGCCAGAGGACGTGTGTAGGCTCCGATGGTACCAGATGGAGCGAGTGCGATTCGATTTGGTTAGAGAGATGGGTTGCGGCTGCATTATGAGTACAGATGTTTATATTAAAATCACCGGTAACCACCACATGTGAGTAGTGCTGGAGCAGGGGGGACAAACTGTTGAAAAAGTTAATAGAATAAGATGCAGAAGGTCGGCGGTACACAACAGCAAGTAGAAGCTTGAGAGAGTTATGCAGTAGATCGGAGATGATATATTCCGGCGTATTATCAAATACGGGATCCGACTGGGCAATTATGGTGACCTTAAAGTGATTTCTGATATATAAACCAACACCACCACTCGCCTTATCCCTCGTATATTCTCTGAAAAATTAAAGCCGGTGAGAGTTAAGTGCGAGTCGGTCATACCCTCTTGCAGAAAAGTTTCTGTAACCGCGATCGCATCGAATGAACGCCTGTCACATACCTCCTCGAGCAGGGCAAAATGCGCACTGGAAGCAAGACGATTGATGTTAATATGGCCCACGAGAAAACAATCTTTTACCGCTCAAACACCTGCACGAGCCCCAAGCTGGCGTCCCTCCATCGGCACGTCACGCGGCCGCAAGACCTCGAGGTCTTTCGCTGAATATATGGGTATGAGGGTCGAATCACGCGTCTCCCGCATACAGACGATCAAATTGCGCACCACACAAGCTGTACATGGACCGAGGCCCGAGTGCGTTTATATAGACCTTCCCCCATTTCCACCCGCCCCTAAGATCGCCTGTGCGTTTGTTTAAGCGAGCATGCCCGCCTTGGCCAAGACCTCGTCACGGATAGTGGGAGAAGCGAGCTTCAGTACGAGTGAAAATATCGAGTCAGGATGCGAGGAAAGATGGCCATCAGGCATGCGGTCGGAGGACGAACCTGCAGCCGAGTCGGCGCTGATTGAGTCGGGGGCCATGTTCGGCCATGGTCGAACAGCGAGGATTTGATTAGTAAGGCCTGGAAGACCCAGAGCCGCAAGCACGTTATCCGTCGCGGCAGCCACAGTAGGCTGCAATATAGTAAGGATACCTGAGACGATAACCTCGCACTGGTCCACCTGGGTTATTGCGTGTGACATCGATGCCACCTCAGAACGCAGAGCACTCATCTCCGCGCGTTGCTCACTCAGATGCTCAGTAAGTAGCTTTATGGCCTGAGCGTTAGGAGCACTGGCCTGTTTGGATTCATCCGCGAATTTGTGGAAATCGGCAAGGAACATCTTAAAGTAAGCAGGTGCTTCGGAGTTTTCAGCCATACCTGCTAGATGAGTGGGCGGTGATAGTGGATTACACGATTCGGACGACTCCAGCCGCAGAGTATACTCCGGGGGCGAGTCAGAGGTGCAATGCTGCTTTGCAACCTGAGTGAGCGAGGGAGAGAAGGGGATGCGAGGCGCTTGGCCGTACAAATAGCTGATGATGGAGGCGCGGCGACCAGGCTAACAGGCACGCTCCGCAGCGATGACGTCCACGTTGATGATGAGGGTGAAATTCAATAGAGATGCGCGATTGACTGTCTGAGACTGCGGGATGACAGCACAAAAAATCCGCTCCCCACACGTTCGAATTAATGCAAGTCGCGTGATAGATTAATTTGCAATTTTTGCACTGCGTAGCGGGCACATCAGAACGCTGAATAATTCGCTTACACTCGGCGCCGAGTCTTTTGTGCATTTAATTCAAGTAAGATTAGATCAGGTAGGAATGCAGAAATGTATACCGCGCCTACAACGGTGCACTATGGGCTCGTGCAGCAAGATGTGTGAATAAAAAAGAGAGAGAGAGCCACACCTGACGTGAACAACTGATGGGAATTTGCGACGCGGTACAGACCTCTACACTCTATGCACAAGGACCCAACTCAAGTGTGTATTGCTCACACATCGGCAATCATAGCGCTGAACGACTGAGTTTAATTATTTTAATAGAGAGTCGATAAAATTAAAAAAGTTGAAAACGAAAGCAAAGATTAAATATTAAGAGAATCTGCGGTATTGGCGATTTTCCGACATTACACGTTCATTGCTGCAACCACGCATCAAATACTAAAACTAGAACTAGAAAAAGAACAGCGCACTATAATAGTAAAACAGTAAAAAAAACACGCACACTAAGTTTATATGCAAATAAATTACAGGTAATAATAATGTCGGCGCACAGTGCTTATAAATAGTGGAACAAGTGAGAATTCCACAGGTTACGCTCGCGGCAGCCTAAGCAAATTCATTCTGGCGAAGCCCTATGCGCCTGCGCGGATAGATTGTGAGACACGCCGGCACACTTTGCACTCACATAAACAAAATACACGTCGCTCACATATACATATAGACACATTTATACACGCACATATAGATGAGAATGCTCACGGACAAATACACTCTCTCAGAACTAGACGCGTGCTGATGAGGCTTTTTATACGCGTAAAACACATCAAGAAGTTTGACACTCGGTATTAATTAGGTGATTTTTATTCTGGAGCGACGTTCGCGTAATCACGTTCGATCGTGATGACGTAAAACCGCCAAAAATATCGCTGACACGCACGCACACACTCGGAAATACTTGCTGCTCAGATACGTCGCCCGCTGCTGGTATTCTCGACGAGCAGAACAGATGTTCGTCAGCGGAAATATGCGAAAACCACTTGTTCGCTGGGAAATCGACAGAAAACGGACCAGGTTGACCGTCACGATGCTTGCAGGTGTAGATGTGTGTGATGAAATATGGCAGAATCAACTGTAGACGAGTGGTAGCAATTTTATTTGGTTCTCGTAAATATGTTAATGATTTGGTTACAATGGGATTGCCAGACGTTGATATGGGGGTGATACATTGATAGTAAATTAACGTGGAAACCGCAGGTCGATAGCGTAACCAAAAAAGTAAATAAAGCCCTTTATAGCCTGCGGTTTATAAGGGCATGTACCACCGAGACTTTACGCAGAAGACTGGTTGAAGCTTTGGTCTTACCCCATCTTAACTACTGCGCTGTAGTACGTCTTGACGCGTCCGACGAGCAGAGAACACGACTACAGAGACTTAATAATACATGTGTGCGATTCATAAACGGTGTTAGGAGGGATGAGCACATCACCCCCAACAGAAAGCAACTGGGCTGGTTGCGCGTCGACAGTCGGAGGATGTATTATGCCGCCATCCTCATGTATAAAATCCTTCGGCTCAATGAATCAACTTATTTAGTGGCATTTTTTCACAAACACCTGTCCAGGAGCACTAGCAGGGGTGTTATACAAGAACTTTCGGTGCCAAGAGTGCGCATGGAAACTGGTATGCGATATTTCCAGGTTCAGTGTGCGCGCTTTTGGAACTCTCTTCCAGACAATCTGCTGAATCTTCCATCTTTGCGCGGATTTAAGACGGCGGTCCTCAAGCACCTCCTTGAAATCGATTCCTAGTCATCCGGAGACTAAGCCTGTTACAAACTTAGGACTATAAAACACAAAAATATCGACTTACACCTCGCACTAAATGCAAGCAGATGAGTTTATGTTAACTTATTTTATTTTGTCCCCTATACAACGTTTTTTAAAAGTGTGAGTGTATTTATTAGAGTGATATGAATGATTAGAGAAGAAATATTATGAAGAAATATTACTTATGTCGACTGTACTCTACTATAAACTGACAAAGATTTTCGATGAAGAGTATTACTAGAATTGTATTATTATAAAAATATCTATGTAAAATTGTATGATTATATTGGAAAATCATTTTTGTATATTTATACAAATAAAAGAATATCTATCTATCTATCTATCTATCTCTCTCCCTCTCTCATAAACACTATACAATATACTTCAATTAATAGCACTTCATCTTTATTATTTCAGCCTCTCAACCAACCTCTTGAATCCAAATTTCCTCGTAATACTTTTTATGTAATTATAAAGCTAAAAAATTATTAAAATCTTTAAATCTGAACAAAACTCAACGAAGCCATAAATCAAATTTTATTCAATAATAGGAGTACGGATTATTGGTACCGATAGATCATCACCAAATTCGACGCTATGCGAGCACCAATCACCATCAATACTTTGGTTTGTCAAAAGTGAGTGTATCAGGTCGAATTGAAAATACACAGTTACTACAATGACAAAGTCGTAAAGCGCCACGCAATGTTACTTTTGTGATAAGGGACAAAGTTTGGGTTTACGATTATTCGACTTATTCACATAACTTATTACAATGAAGATTATGAATAAATTCTTATAATATTTCTGATTAGTCGAGTCCACTAGCCATAGTTATTGTTAAAAAATGTAGCCATTTTGGCATAAACAGCACTAAAAGTTAAGTATACGTGTATAGATATATGCTAAGGTAAGTCACATTGCGTCTAGGTATATATGATTGTATTAGCGCAATGAAAGCCCAAAATGTTATTTTTTATATTAACGCCCAAAAAACATCAAACATTAGCTATTATGACCGCCTTAATAAATCAGTGATTTTCTTTCAGCCATCTTGGAATTTTACAAATTTTAGACACTATCGATAGATAACAAGGAAATAAAATGATATCTAATGTAAGACATTCCTTTCTCCACTTAGTTGAAGGAAATAGTTTTTATCAGGAGCCGATTTTCCAACATTCCAGCAGTCTAAGGGTTGAAGTAGCAGGTGTACACTTCAATTACAGTCGTGTGTAAAAAATTTTTTTTTTGAAGGTTGAATACTTACGGCTTTTTTTTCTATGCAGGCTGGTACATTCTCCTTTGATTCTGTTTTCCGTAATTTTTTAGCATCTTCTATTTCGTCTTCTCTATTGATTTCACGTTTGTTATTTTCCTCTCTCTTTGTTGGTGATATACTAATTATTGGTATTGTAATAGAATTTTCTTTCTCTGAAACTTCATGAAAAAAATTTATAATAAAAAGGGTTTAACATTTCATACAATTTGTAAAAAGTATTTAATTTGAAAAAAAAAGTATTCTTCATTTTTATAAATTGTAATAAAAGGTACCTGTTCTCGATCGGAACATGATTTACACAAAGAAAAGAAAGAAAAAAAGTAAAAGTACAAAATTATCTTTTACTAAGGTATCTTATTTATTATAATACTATATGTCCATTCGCAACAGCTGAAAAACGGTAGCTAACAACTGCTTCGCAACGCTTTTTCATTATTCTAGAATATATCTATGTGTCGATAAACAAATGAACATATATAAGCTAAGCATGTTCTTTTTCTAACTATGAATTGTAACGAGGCACTTTTTCCACACGTTACACGCACTTATAAAAACATTAAAATAATACCTTGAAAGGCAAACCGAACAATCAGAAAGAAACTCCCTCACGTATCAGGCCGTTTACTTAATAAAAGCATTTACTCATAATTTATTTTCTTTTTTTATGTATAAGCAAATTTTTATAAATACGCATAGATGAGCGCCGGAATCTTCTTTTAGCGTCAAAAAAAAAAAAAAAAAAAAAAGAAGAAGACCCCACTGCATACGTCAAGGTTTACCACTCCATCGCTGTAGCAACCTACGTCGTCGCTGCGCCTATGTCGCTCTGCGGTACTTAAAGATGCCTAAGTCCCTCCCCCCTCTCTCTAAATTGACTATAAATTGTCTTAAATTGACTGACGACATTCGTATAGGCATTGAACGAAGAATGATCACCGTGCTGTTGTTCGTTGACTTCAGCCAGACATTTAACACTATCTCTCCTTCGAAACTATTGATCGAACTGCGCGATCTCGGGTTCTCGAGGTCCGCACTCCTGTGAATTAAATCGTATTTACAAGACCGCATTCAACGCGTTTTATCTAAAAATGATTCTTCTTCGTGGGTTTAGACAAATTTAGGTGTACCACAGGGGTCGGTCCTCGAGCCCTTGCTCTTCAGTCTCTATATCAATGACCTTAAAGACCTCTATGATCGTGGGATGGTCAAGCACATTCTATATGCCGATGACCTCCAAATTTACCTGCAAGTGCCTGCAAGTGAATTTCTGGAGGGCATAGCTCGCCTGTCTGATGCGGCACGATTAGTGTCGATGTGGACCGAGCGCTTTTCCCTCCGTCTCAATGCTGGCAAGACCAAAGCGATTTTATTTGGTTTTAAAAAATATGTTAATGATTTAGTTAAAATAGGACCAGACGTTGACATGGGGGGAGGGGGGGGGGAGTGCTCGTACTTTTTTCCGACGCCATTGTGAGTCTCGGGGTTACATTAGATAGCAAATTGACGTGGATACCACAGGTTGATTCTGTAACGTAAAAAGTAAATAAAGCCCTTTACAGCCTGTGGTTTATAAGGGCATGTACCACCGTGATTCTACGCAGAAGGCTGGTTGAAGCGTTAGCTCTACCCAATCTTGATGATTACTGCGCTGTGGTGTGTCTTGACGCATCCGGCGAACAAAGAACTAGGCTACAGAGACCGAACAACACATGTGTGCAATTTATCTACGGTCTCAGGAGGGATGAGCACATCACCCCCTGGGCTGGCTGCGCGTTGACAGTCGGAGGGATATATTTTGCCGCCATTTTAATGTATAAAATCCTCCGACGGAATGAATCAGTTTATTTAGCGGCATTTTTCAGTAAATACCAGTCCGGATGCGAATTCTCTCAAGAACTCTCGGTGCCAAGAGCACGCACGGAAATTGATATGAGATCTTTCCAGGTCCATTGTGCGCGCTTTTGGAACTCTCTTCCAACCAATCTGCGCAACATTTTATCTTTGCGCGGATTCAAGACAGCGATGCTTAAACACCTTCTCGACCTCGATGCCTAGTCATCCAGGGACAGAGCCTGTGATCTCAGTCCGTAATAAACACAGGATTATAGTTATTACTAGGGGCAACCGAATGACCCTATACATTGACTTTAAAGTGTGAGTGTATTTATTAGAGTGAGTGTGTCGACTAATGGATGAATAGAGTGAATGCTTGACTTTTATTTTTAAATGTATTGTTATGATAGATATTGACTGATCTTGTAACTTCTGTTTATTTGTATTTTATGTATAGGATGCGCTGTCATATTTATGAATAGTTTTGTGCAATATTTTAAGACTGATTTATAAATAGTTTTAGTTTGACTGAGTAAGTAAATCTGTGATATCATAGTGAGTGCAATAATTTTGATGTGATTCTATTGTAATTTGTAAAGAAAAATATGTGCAATTATGTATGCCATTCCTTTGTAACGTCGGGTACAAGTTAAAAATTTTCTTTTCCTCGAACATTCAATTCTACCCTCCGTCCGCACTATCTCACGATAGGAGAAATCATAAATCTATCAATAGTCGAAGACGCTTTTCTTGGAAAAAATGCAAACAACGGTCAACCCGAAATATGACACGCACAGGCATGCCTCGAAAACACAGCACCCTTACGGTAATAAAAATCGGCGCCAAGCGAGCTAGCAACCCAGCGCCGAGACACTTGATAATAGACACAGTATTGAGGACCACCAGCATTCCTTTTTCCACGCTTTGCGCCTTACATTTTTCTGTTTAGTCATAAATTAAGCTTCAATGTAACACCGAGTGATAGCAGACCGAGAATGAAGGAAAGCAATGCCTATGGGAAAATGTGACGTTCAAGAACATACAAATCTTATATCCGAGGAAAACTCAACATCTGGTAGCGATAACGAACGCTCTGCTAGGGCCATAAAATCAACACAGCTGCAAGCGATTATCGACAGCCTATCCGGTATATTCATAAGCAAATATGTAAAGATTCCTTGGCAAACCAAATACGCGATAGCCGACGCTAAGTCCAAGCATAATGAATAAACAGAGCTTCAATATTATAAACCTAACTATTTCCTTTTTATTAATAATATTGAACTTCAATATTAAACTATTATATAATATAGCACTCGTTTCTGTGCAACTGGATATGTATGCTCTGTTTATATATATTACATCTTAAGGAAAGAATGATAAACCAAAGACATACGTTTTACAATTAATTGATTATTCTAAAATATTTAAATTCATATAATATGTAACGGTATATTACTCGTTACAAGAATAGACTAGCTAACCTAGAGCGAACAGCCCACTCGAACTATCCTAACTAAACTAAATCTAGCGCACTTAGAACTAGCGAGCTTGCGAGCTCTTTCCATAGTCTTGCGTAGACCTCCCGAAGCAGCTGAAGATGACGAAAGGCAGCCTTCTCCTTGGTAGGGACTACCCCACGGCTCCTAGGCTGCTTGCCTCTCCATAGACCCTCGTCTATGGTCCTTTCGTAGTTTCGAACACCTGTAAACAGATAAGAAGACACATGTAAATATCTGAAATATACAAAATAAGGATTGAAAACATGCTTACCTTCTCAAGAGAAAAGAATGCTCTCACCACCTCTGCACATTCGACTTAGAAACACACAGGATGCCGGATACTCGCTGTCATACCTGCAAAATAGATGATAATATGAAATATCGTATCGAATAAAATAAAGGATTGGACTTATAGTTACCTTCTCAGTTGTCTACATCAGCTGTCATCGAGAAACAGCAGCAGCAGGACACAGACAAGAAGAAACACTCAACTGTGAGCTCGCACGGCCTGTCCAAAACCTATAAATAGAAATAATATGCATGAAATCATTATCGAAACTTGAATTACGAAAGGAAAATAGATTACCTTTGCACTCGTCCATCGTAGAAGCTGGTAGTAACTGGAAGAAGCCTCTGGAAGCAGAAAGAGAAAGCACTAACTACCAGGATTGATTGACAATAGCCGCGCTGCACCTGTAAAC
>UELV01148960.1:0-25378 GCA_900490015.1 Megastigmus stigmatizans
TTCCTGATCAGTTGATCCAGAATTGCGGAAGCATATGGGAAAAGGGATCAAATCCAGATCATCTATTTTTTTTATTGATAAAGTAATTTAGGTCTTAAAAATCTTTTTGTGTTGTATTAATTAAGTATTTAATAAACAATAATGCAAAACTTACCTCGTGACGGTGAAAAAGCATCACACAACAAAACTAAAACTGAAGGCGCGTTTCTTACGGGCGACTGTAAGAAAATGGCGTCGATCTCAATTCATATCAAGACGTCCGAAATTATATTTTTTTTTTAAATTTTCTACACACAAATATATTTTCAAACTGTATTACTAGATAAGTGAATATTTCATAAATATCATATATTTTTATTTATGAATTTCCATTCAAATAAATCTAAATATAATAATTTATATAACGAATTGATCCAGAACCTTCTATCAATTCTAAAACCTAAATCTTATCAGGTATAACTAAATCACTGGTCAACTAACTGAATTAGTGTCTAATATAAAGATTAGACTAAATGTAAATAAAAATATTAATTAACATATTATTTATTAACCCTTAGCTACCGACCTAGAAATCTGAACCTGGAAAAAGAGGTCTTCTCTGTATTAAATTGGTTTAGTAAATAATTTTAAAATTTATTAATAAATTACATTCTTATGTTCACAATAGTTTATTTAAATGTATAGAATCATTTATGCAGCTATAAGAATTACAAATAAAATTTCTGCAACTAGTTTTGTTGAGTAATTTTCAGAACTTGAAGGTCAGTAATGCAGGACCGATAACTCATTATTTTAACCACCTTAATTTGTTTCTTCCATAATAATAATTAGTTGTATTATTATTAAGCTTAACCTATTATTTTTTACAGCCTTGTTTATCCAAATCAATAATGACTTTCTACAATAAAGATAAATCATTGTTCTCTTCTAACCGATCATCCTCTTCGAACTCGCAGATATGTTACTTGTTCAATTACTGTAAATACATAATTAATATAAAAGGAAAGCACTATAGTGCTTTTGTATTTATAAAAAATCGAAATTTATTGAAAATTCGCGATATATTCCGATTTAGAATATTTATGGTGAAAAATTACTAAAACTTTTTATTAATTAGTAGTATGGTGAAGATTAGTAAAAAAAAATCACGTTATAAGTGGCGTAATGAAAAATTGATATGAGCTTTTTTATGTGATTTTACAAATTTACATAAGGATTATATTTAAAAAAATTTAATTTTTATAGAATTATACATGAGATGTCACGTAGTGTCAGATATCCACCTAGTCTGTAGCTGTAAGGGTTAATTTATTGATATTCGATCTTTGTTTGACATCATTGTATATTTTTCTGCACCCTACTGTAAATACTTTCTTTGAGGAAGAACTTCAATAGGTATAAGTAAATATTGATTTAACAAGATACTGAAAAAGTAAATGTAAATACGTGAGTCTGAAAAGTATAGAAGCAATTTTAGGGAATAGCATTTAAATTACAGCACGTTTTCTAAACTAATGTACATTACGCTAATTATAAATAATATAGTATTGCATATATTTTCACAACTTACGTTTAAGAATAGGTATTACTTGTTTATACACAACAGTCTCAAATGCTCAAAATCATATTGCATGCGTCTGTCAATAAGCTAAAACCCATAAAGAAATGGATTTTTCCTAATTTGTCTTTTCTAATAGTCCTCGTTAGCCATACCAAAAACGAAAGAAAAGAAAAACCTAATTATCAAATGTAATTTCTGGTCAGCATCAATCATGTCCGGGGCAAAAATCGATTAGCACCTCGCGCGGTCGTCACGTCGTCGCGGCGCTCTCGTAATATCCATCGAGGCGTCACGTCATGTACACATACGAATCATCACAACCCAATTATTAATTATCCCACCTTACAATAACAGCCGAAAACGTCCGGGCACAAATCCTATTTTCCTAATGACACTTCAGCCTCGTCGTGTGTACGCGCGCACACATACATACGGACAAAAGTGGCCTCTCTCGAACGGCGATTCCGGTCTATTTGCCTCAGGCGCGATATTTTACTGTCGCTTATAATACTTCCGTGAGGCGCGCTCTAATCAAATCCGAGTGCTTCGCTCCCTCTATTACGAGAGAGAGAGAGAGAGAGAGAGAGAGCGCATCGACAATCGATAGACAAAGGGGCCGAGAGAGAGAGAGAGAGAGAGAGGGGAAAGAAAAAAGAGAAAGAGAACGACCTCGAGGATGCGAATCCCTTTGGAAGAATAACGTCGGCGAGCTGCTCAGTTCGCTCTTTCTCTCTCAACGGTCGTTTAGCCGCGACGCCGGCGTGGAAAACGGTTAAAATCCAAGATGGCGCACCGCTAATGGATTGACAAGTCCTAATGCCGCCATTATTCATTTTTCGCCGCGGTTATTATATTCCCATTCCCGCGTCGTCTCCCGCGCGTCCGCCCGGTGCAGCTTCCATTCGCTCTTTTTCCCTACGAGCGTCACTCCCGTACTCTCGGCCGTTGCACGAGCTCCCGCGAAAGAGCTATGCTGGCGAAATTGATTTAAAGGCAATTTATTCGGCTGCGTCGTCGTCGTCGCCGCCGCCGTCGGGGCCGTCGTCCCACTCTCGCTGAGAGAGAGAGAGAGTCATTTTATTTTAGCGCATATCGTATATCGCGCCGGCCGCGCGTGATTTTCGCCAATTTCCCTCTCGGTGCGCTGGTCGCGTCGCTCGTGGTGTAATTGCGTTTTACGGGAATTATCGTGGCTGCGGGTCAGCGGACGCGTTCGCTATATATACATAGGCGCGCATGATCGATGGGTCGTCGGACGGTGCGTCAAAGATTTTATTGGCGCGTCGAAATATGGGGAAAGAAGGGGTGCGCGCGCTCGCGTCTATCCTATATGATGCAAAACTCTTGCTCTTTAATAGACGCTGATGGTAGAAAGTGCAGCCGGCCGGTCAATGGCGACTGTCGCTTGACCCGCGTTTAACAAAATTTGATTTTCCTCCTAGATTCTTTAATGCACGTTCGCTGCACTGCGCGCGCGCTTCCTGTAAAAACACGTCCCATAGGCTTCCGCAGCTCTTTCGTTCGGTCGTCGAGGTGCTTTGTATTCCCGGACAGGAAATGCTCTCGGAGAGTCGCGCAGCCATCAATTCCGCCTCGCGGCTTGTACCTGAAAATCAAAGAGTTTTTACGACTCGCGCACAGCGGATATATAAGGCCGCGCTCGAGACTGCAAGAGAAAGAAAACAGCCAGCCAGCAGCAACACCGATTTCGACAAGTGTGCGTTCGTATATATATATATATATACGAGACGAGGCGCGAGCGATTGTAAAAGACTGGCTGCTGCGGGCGTTGGCAATCGGCGTAAATAGCGCTTTAAGCGTTTGGGGGGAGAATTACAACTTTTATATCGGTGCGCGTGTGCCTTTTGCGCGAGTGCTTTACAATTGCAAGAGCGAGCGCGGCGCGCGTCGTGTATATTTGATTGCGACGATTGTGCACTACGCGATCGGCACAAACGAACGCGCGAGCGCTTGTCGGTTTTTTATGCGCGCCCCTACGCCGCTTCTTTCGCACTCGTGCCCTTTCGCACCGACGCCGTTGGCACTCCCCACGTACATAATTGTCGTGAGGAGGGGGGGGGGCGCAGGTGAATGAGATGGTGATCCAATCGCCGGGAGTGCGTTTGCCGTAAAGCTTGGAAACTCATTTTAAAAATGAACGTTTGCTTTTCGCGCGAGATTGTCGGTGTGATTAAAGAGGAGCTTTGATTATACTGAGATTGAAATGCTCGTCGATATATGCAGCTGGATGATCTTTGAGAAATGCTGGATGAATGTTCCGATGATTATTTTATAATACGTTTTGTGCTTTGTGAATAGTGTAAAATGTGTGTAAATACATATATTCGATAAGCGAATATATAATATCATTGTACGTACGTAATCCAAAAGAGTTGTGCTTTATTTAACGCCGATAGTTGTTTGACAAATCTTATTTTCGTTATCATATGTGTGTCCCCTCCATGGTCGACTCATATTAGTAAATCATTTGACTACACTTGCAAGGAGAGGACCAGGAAAACCGATCCTAAATTCTCTTAAAGCTTTCAATAATAAGTTACTTCTTGTACAAAATAATGAGATCCGTGTCTTGGCGCTTTTTTAATAGACCTTGTTTTTAAAGATATTGATTTATATTTCAGCATGAAATATATTTCTATATATTCTCTTTTACGTTATATATAGATGTACCCTAATGCATTATAATCAATATTAATATATTTAAAATCAGGGCTTATTCAATAAAATGCTGATACGCACAAGTCATTATTTTGCACAAAAAATAATTCTTGAAAGTTTCTAAAAAATCTAATACCGGTCTTTCTGGACCTCTCCTTGTTGCTTTATAGAATAATCCCAAAATTTCATAAAATATATAGATAAGATCAAAGTAAACTATTACTTTTCTTGTGTACGGTAAAAGTTGTTAGAAATCCAATATAAGTCGCAGAAAAGTTAAAAAAATTTCTGGCATTCCCTTAATTTTTAGTAAAAAATCATTTCTACATGTATTTGAGAACCATTATACAATGATTTCATATTCTCCGTCTGAATGAATTAAATAAAAACTATATTTTTGGCCAGTAAAATTAATATGATTAATATTTAAGAAATAGAATTAAAAATTACTTATTTGTATATAACATTATTGGTTAATAACACATTAGAATGACAATATTTTTAAGAATTTTACAAGCACACTTGTATAATAATGTATTTAAATGAAAGTATATTTTTGTATTATAAAACGTGTATCAAATATTGAATAATTTAATGCATTAAAATTTTATTAAGATTTGCTTAAAAATAGATTGACTAGAATAACTTTGTATAAAATTTGTTCCAATACTTAGAAATGTTGATCCAATATAAATTTACGCTAATTTAAACATTTTTTTTAAAAAATGTATAACTGAGTAGTCAGAGTCTTTCCGCGAATGAAAACGATACGTGAATCCCTGGAATAGCCGGTATTACATATTACGGAAAATTACTGACGCATCGTCCAATTACGAGTATATAATATGCACTCCGTTATACAACATTTTTTAAATTCTCTCAAGCTTAAATACCGAACTCGAACACTTTACATTTTGCAAATCACAGTACGTGCGAGCCCAAAATCATTTCGATTCTAATAATCTTTAGAAATTCAGCCATTGCAAAGAAAACTTTCCATGCGCACTATTATCGCGGAATAAAAAAGGCTGAACTTAATTATTCATAATCGGCGCGGGCATTTAATTTAAATAAATCGCCAGACACACGCTGAGGAGACGCGAGATAGGGAAAAAAAGCAGCAGCAGCAGCAGCACCGACACGCTAGGCAGTTCGAAAAGTATTTATTCGTGTTTCATATTCAGTGCCGAAGTAAAATTTCGTAACACTCGAACTAAGTTGAAAAGAGCGCGAGCTCGCCGGTATAGGGAAGCTCCACGAGGCGCGCGGCGAGGGGGGGGGAGGAAGCAGCCGCTCGACTTTTTCGCGCGCGCATTATCATTCCGGGGAGGAAAGTGGAGCAGGCGAGGCATTCATTTTGAAATTCTTGAAAAGTCCTCGCGAGTCATATAGCCAAAGTCCTCTTCCTCTCTCTTCTCTCTATCTCTTTCTCACTGGCTCCCGAGCGCGCGCGCATGTATAACCTATATACCCAGTGGTATAGCGGCCCGTATTAGATGGTTAGGATAAGGCCGCTGCTTCGCTGCTAATGAATAGGAACTTTCGAAACTCCAATTACAGCGAACTGCCGCACGGATCCCCGACGACGCGCGTACAAGACGCATATATTTATATATATAACGCGCGCACGCGTAACATCGAGTGCACAGAGGTCCCTCGCTCGGCATATATATACAGCTTAGTCCTCTCCCCCTATACACTCTCGATTCTGCCTCCCACCCCGGTGCCCCTCCTCCCTCCTGAGCCGTTAAAGTAGGTAAACAGACAAAACATGTCACGCAGAAAATTGATGGCTAAAAAAGACCGATCACCGCGCCACTTACAAGGGACCCTCGATTGATGAATTCGGGTGTGCTTTACCTTGTTTCGCTCCGAGCAGCGAGCGCCTTTTTTTTTTATACCGACGCGAAGACGTATAGGGGACGCGCGCGCAATCCTCGAATCTTTCTTCCGCTTTCCTCCTTTCCTCTTTTTTTTTTATCCGAGGCTAATTTGGGCCGTCTTGTATTTGTCACTTTATCTACTTAACGTTGCCATTTAGGACGGTGCTTCGTTTTCTAGTTCAATAGTACAGGGCTTGAAAAGGAATGGTTGGTGGAGATATATCGTAGTTGCCTGGAGGAATTAATGTCGCTTTAGATGATGGCTCGATTGTTGAAGTACGGGAATCTCAGTTTTTGGAGTTGATTCAAACTTTTGTTCATCCGAGCACTTGCATATCAACGTTATGGCACTCGATAAAAGTCAGCCATTTAAGTATTTTCATGGCGGAGATTATCCATTAAAGATTAAAAATATCCATTACATTTTCTTTGATCGCGGTACGTTATGCTCGATATCAATTTTTATGTACTTTTCGTAAAATTGTTCCCAGATATCGATGCTACGATATTCATCAAAATTTATTGAATCTACATGAATAGTTAATTTCGGGAAATGGAGAATTAGTCTTTAATATTACATATAAATTTTTTTGTTAAATAAAGTTTAAATGAAAATAGTTTTAATCTAATTCGTATTTCAAAAAAAAAGTCGTGCCTACGAAGCTTTTCCAACTATAATATCGCGTAAAGTAATTAATTCAAATTTACTTAATTCATTTCATAATATAAATGTTTTCTGTTTAGAATATGTATATTTATGTATTACATGTATTTTGTCTTAAAATACAGGATTGATTAGTTACAGTAATTTCATGAGTGAGTAAATGATAAAAAGGAAGACTGATAGTAATAAAATCATGACATGTATCTGATAACATGTGTCATCAATCACTTTTTCGAAAATACTTTAGTAAATCCCCAAGTGTTGATTTAGTCAATCTTATTCGAAGTTACAAAAACACTTCTGAATAAAGTGATTGAAGCACTTGAAGTATCGGATATAAAAAAGCTATAATAAATCAGAGAGTTATATTTATAAAAAGTGTTTCTTTATAAAATGTATATCTAGTATAGAATAATCATTATCACTAACTGAATTACAAATTTCACATATATGATTTATAAATTAAAATAAAATGGTAAAAAACATCCAGTACTGTTTTGCAAATGATTAAAAAAAATATACTCAAAAATATTTCAGCTGTTTAGTTGTCACAGATAATTGTAATAAAAAGAAGAATGCGCTTTCCCCTTATGAAATTACAAGCAGAATTTACGAAACTTATACACTTTAGTTTACGAAAGGAATTTAATTTAAAAAAATTCACACCTTATACTTGACTGGGATATTTGAATAAAGTCTTAATTGATCGTATCCTATATCTACACTGGAAAAAAAATTCGCGTCAGTTATTAAGTAATGCTAAAACAGCATGAGTCATGTAAATATGTATAAAAAGGATTCAACGTGAGAGTAATGCCCGTTTAGCATTGTAGTAATAAGTTTTACGAGAAAATGTTACAGGTTAGGAAAAGTAAAAGGATTTCATAGTTTTGATTTGATTTCAAATTTTTTTAAAACGTTTCTGGATCGCGATACGTAAATTGTTTCACAAAATTCATTTCTTGATATATTTTCAATAATCTTCAAATTGAAATACAAAAATTACATATACTGGAGAAAGTGACTGAGTTGAGTAACTCCTGTTGCTTTACTACTACTATTTTTGATGATACTATTTTTTTCGTTAGTAGAAACAGAAGAGTATGTTGAGTTGATGAATTTCCATCAAGTTCTTTTCCTTTCAATCCGTTAAGATCACGGGCATCAAATCATTCAATAATCAACCAAATACTCATGTAGAAATTGTTTTTCGCAAAAAATTAAAGGAATTCTGTTTTTCATCTATTTACCTTTCGTATCTTATTAGCTTACTTTCATCTCAAACATATATTTTTTTTTAACATATATTGAGATTATTGTATAAAAATTAAAAAAAAAAAAATTAAAAATGAAAAGTGTGACGTGTGCGTCACCATTAAAGTTATCTTAAACTGAATACTTTTTCTTAATGCTCTAAAAAGTGAAATATAGTTTCTACTTTATTACATTAAAATTAATTTAAATTACTGTAGTGTACACTTTCGGAACAAGTCAGTAGTTGTATACCCGGTAATCAGTATTATTATATCTTATTCAAACATTTATCGTATAACAGCCATGGTTTCCGGTTCGGACTCGATTTTCAATCATTTGAACGTACAAATTACTTAATGGAGTTTGATGCATTTTTATATTTTGTCGGCCGCGTACCAATGAATTTATTTGATTGGGAACGAAGCCCTAAACTAAGGTCTGAACGAAAATTGGTTTCCCAGTATTATTTGGACGAACGGATATTTGGCACTCCACTATCGCTTTACCTCATAGTCAATTACAAATGAATTTAATAACATTACAATATTTTCAGTACTGGTAAATCAGTCAAAAAACCGAGACACTCGTGGTGTTGCACTTTCAAACTAAATTTTCAATCAACATTTACCGTACGTCGTTCAATCGTACACCGTAATGAGTCTATAGCGAGTGACCGAAAGCTCACATTCAACTCAATTAATATGCATTAGAAAAACATCCCCAGCAAACTAACGAGTATACTCGGCGAAAGCACCAGCCTGCAGAAACTCAACAAAACGGGGGAAAAGTATCAGTCTTCTAAACCATTCAGACAGTGGAAAACAACGGGAGGAGAAGCTCAGTAGAAGTGTATATAGATTATATATATGTGCAGAGGGGGAACGATGCGAGCGCCGAAGAAAAAACACTGCAGAGGCGGCGGATCAATTTTGACGGCATGAAACCGCGATTTGGTGCGCGCACGAGCCAACGTCGACGTCGGCGCCGCAGCAGCCAGTCGCGCCAGGGATGAGATAGAGAGAGATAGACCGAGAGAGAGAGAGAGAGAGAGAGAGAGAGAGAGTTCCGCTGGTTCGTTCATCCGGATCGTTTTCCTGTCCCGGCATTATAGCGCCGCGCCCCGGCAGACAGAGAGAGAAAGAGAGAGCACATCGCCGGATTCCGGACTAAGTGTAGGGTAGCGAGAGATAGCGCTGTAATCAGGAGTGGTTTTTGCGGATCCCTCTGTAAAACAGGCTCAATCAAGCCCAAGAGAGGGAGAGAGAGAGAGAGAGAGAGAGAGAAGTAAGAGACTACGGGGAAAAGGGGAGTGTCCACGTGCAGTCGTTGTCTCTCGCTCTCTGCTGCCCTATCCCGTCATATCTTCAACTGTTTCACCGGCAAATAAATCAACTGCTTCCGAGAGAGAGAGAGAGAGAGAGAGAGAGAGAGAGAGAGAGAGAAAGCGAGAGAACAGTTTTGCTTCTTTTAACGGGAGAATACAGCTGACCTACGCGAATGACCTTTCGACTCGGATCTTTTTCTCCCCTGTCTTTCCCCTATACATATATACTGCAGTGCTGAGAGGGCGATATTCGATTCTAACAGTCATCGCGATTAATGAATGTTAACCCGAGCTTCGCGCGCGAATCCCAGGATAGACGCACCTCCTGCGCGCGGCTAAAACCGAGGTAATTTATTATCAAACTCAAATTAACCAATTTAGTTTAACACGACGTTTATATGATTCTTTATCTAATTGATTAAGCACGTCAGCGACATAATTAATCATACGCATAAGACCATAATGATGGCCATTGCCAAGTAATTTAATTATGCGATTTCAGTGAATATTTAATTTTATATCCATAAAGTTGAAAGTGTAAAATGTAAGTGATAATTTCGAGCTTTTTGAATTAGCTGACTTGCTTTCTGAAGAGGACACACCCTCAAAAATGACTTAACCCAATTTGAGTTTATTCGCTTTACTGGTTGACAAAAACCCTTTGGCGAATAAAAGTAAATTTTACAAATGGCTATATACAGTGTTTCATTGAGGATTACAAGAAATTAGGACAGGATTAAATTACCAAATACGAGAAGTTACATTAATCATAAATACTTGCTTTTATTGCACTTGTTCTACCTTCATTATCTCGCAGTAAGATTAAAGAAGAGAATACACCTAATCAACTTTAATAGAGTCCTATAAATACCTTACTCAAGCTACAAATTAAAAAAAAAAAATTATATAAAAATGTTTTTTTATGACTTTATATCACAAACAATTTAATTACTTGAAATTATATTAAACTGGTAAACGAGTTCATGTCATGAATTGCTTTAACTGTACATCTTCCAAACTATTCTATTACTTTCGCAGCCGTAGATCGTACTATCTATCTATCTAAGCGACACTAAATTTCATTACGATTCGCATCAATCGAAAACAAAGTAGAACGCGATGAGATGCAAAAATTAAAACTTATTCCCATTTACTCAGGTCTCTAATCGTAAAACAACCAAGCGTAACGGTCGTTGTTCCGGCAAAAGCGAAAGCAAAAGAGAGAGAGAGAGAGAGAGAGAGAGAGAAGCGTTACTCACTAATGGAGTGATTAAATGTTTCACGCGGAAATTCGATTGAGGTGTCGGGTAGAAGCTCAATCGATCGCGAAAAACGCGCTTCTCCATAAAAAAGGTCATTGAAATACTTGGAGAGCTCCCCCCCCCTCTCTTTCTCTCTCTTTTACTCTCTTTCTTTCTCTCTCCCTTCCTCATTCTTGTTGAAAAGGCTCAAATGAGAATGGAAAATGAATATTTCAAAGGCTTTGGCGCCTCCTTGCCTCCCTCCCTTTTAATGAGCGAGCACACCTCGCGACGCCTCGGGTACCATGGCCCTCGAATCGAGTCTCTCTCTCACTCGCTCCCCCTGAACCCTTCACTTGTTATATCGACGAGTAAGAGAGAGGGAGGGCGAGAGAGAGAGATAGAGAGAGAGAGAGAGAGTAGTCAACCAAGTGTCGCGCGCACAGTTCACCTTCTCGCTCTTTAAGCGATCCTGGCATCCGCGCGCACACCCTTATACTCCCTTCGTCTCTCGCACTCTCTCCCTCTCTCTCTCTCTCTCTCTCTCTCTCTCTCTCTCGCTCTTCATTCGTTCACCCTGTTTCTCAAAGTCTCGAGAGCAAATCGAAGTCCGAGGTTTGTGTGCCCAGCCCTCGAACTTCCGGCTTGATGCCTCGTTAGTTCGCGGAATTAATTCTGCTCGTTGAATTTTAGCAAGGGCGAAAGCTAGGTGCAGGAGCAAAGAGGGGGTAGAGGGGAGACGCAGAGGGGGGCGTTATAGACACTCACCACAATCGCCCTAGTCGCCTCTCCTTCTTCCCTCTGTCCCTCTACCCTCCCACGATCCCGTATATATGCGTTGTCGTCGAAGCCGTGACGATGGCCACCTTCCCGTCTTACTTATCCGTCTCGATTTGACCACATTGGCAAAAAGTCAGACTAATTTTGGTCAGTGCTGTCGTTAAGAATGGATGACGATGCTGACGCGAATTATCGTTCTTGCTCTTATTAAGTTCTAATTAAAGCTAATATACAATTTGAGTTTGATTTTTGAATAAAACAACATTAATCTCATTATAGGTGCTAGGGCGATTTTACTGGAATGCAAAATTTAAAACAATATCCGCTAGACTAAAATTGTTCTCAAAGAAAATCCATAAGTTGTCCATAATAAATCAATAAATAGTGATTTTATAAAAGCATAAACATTTTATGTCAAACAGTATTAGAAGTCCATGTCATGAATTAGAGAATATCGATTTTATAGATGACGTAAATCTATAAAGCATTCTAAATTCACAAAATTCTAAGAAAAGTATTCGTCTAAAAAAGGTATACGTAAACGATCATGTAAAAGAAATATGAAATAAAAATATATTCTATATCTATATGTGTGACTACGTCAACAAATATGTTTTATATTATTTTATACATTTTTTATACCGAAAATAATACTAAACAAATATCTATAAAAAAAATTTTATTGTAGCAAAATATTAAGTAACTGAAAATGAAAAATACTCCAACAATCGCGTGGTTGGAGTTTTTGAGTTACAAAAAATATGCTGCTCACCAAGGATAATACAAGGGGAATTCAAGGAATACGTGAAACCGATTTTGATGAAACGTTACATTCAACTTTACTAATGAGACATTCTTTCATCGAAAATATCAGATACATGTCTCGCATTTTAGTTAAATGGGCCCTGGGATGTCAAAGAATGTTTCTGTAAAATTTTATCATAATTGGTTTCCCGAACCCCCTTAACTACCGACAGAATTCTGCTGAACATACAAAATGTTAAAATATTGAAAATTGAACGAACAAAGTATGAAGCAGTAAATTCCTGCATGTAACTGGACTCATCCGGCTACTCCGCGGCATGGACAACTAACACACCCTACTACTCAATAGTAACTAAATCTCCTTATCTTATCACATTCTCGATCGCATTCTCTGTACTGAAATGCAGAACAAAATTTAGTATATCATAACATAATTGTTGACATATTAGACTACAAATAAAGATTTATTGCTTTTTGTATCAACTATAGTTATTGACATTTAAGTTCGCGTACATCGTTCATAATAATAGACCGAATTATGGAGTAACATTACAAAAATATATAACCAGAACAGTTTGATCGCTAGTAATAGTAGTCTACACTTTTCATATACCCGCGCATTTTTTTATTATATTTACAACTATTTTTTAACAGCCATCGATTGCTCAAGCTACGCATTTGATGGATCATTACTCAAAAAGCGAATAATAATTGGCGAAGGCTTTCCTCGCGAGAGAAGCTTAATTCGCTAGGTTAGCGACGCGTGGCTCAAATCTAGGAGACAAGTTTTCTGCGCGTCACGCGACAAACTCAATGGACCGCACAGGAGAAGAGTGCGAATCGTTATCGGCAGTCAGAAGACGTTGGCATCCGTTAAATCCAGCGTAAAATAAAAGCGCCTTTACCGCGGTTTAAATCGCTCACTTCCCTCTCTACCCTCGATTCACGAAGAGAGGACTCTCACACCTCTAGGTTATATAGACGGACGCGCACATACGCGAGAGCACAAAGAAAGGCAGAACAGAGCAGAGCGCGCGGCACGGGATTCTTAAAAATCACTTTATCGCGGGCGTTAACAGCCTTATTGGTCCTTATTTATTTATCGTCCCTCGGGCGTACGGTTCGTCGACGCATTCTCGGTATATATAGACACATCTCTCCGTGCGACTCTCGCCGATCATTTTTTTTCCCTTTTTTCTCCCGCTTTTCTTCGCTTCTTCTTCTCGTCTCTACCTTCTTCTTCGGGGCGCTCTACTCTTCCTCGGCAGCTCGACTGTATAGCTTTCTCTCGCCGCTTGTATACAGGGGAATCCTTAACGATCCACTTGGAGGCTTTCCACGCGGAGGAGGAGGGTTGGGCGACTGTGGCGGAGAGGCTGTTATGCCTCGACAGTAGGCGAAGAAGAGATAGAGTTTTACGGAACAGTTCATTGGTCAGCCGGCAGTTTACGGTAAATCGAATATACCGAGCGCCTTTACGCGCTTAAGTGAATTGTTATAGGAGGGGAAAGCAAAGAGAGAGATAGAGACTGAGTGTGTGTGTGAGTGTGTATATGTATACAGGGGAGTAGGAAAAGTTCGCGCGACTATTTCGCTTTATCGTCGAATACTCAAATTCAATTCGAGGGAAAGTAGCTTCCGTTGCATCTCGATAAGCGCCCATTGCTCGCCTAGTCCCCCCGGCTCACTCTCTCTCTCTCTCTCTCTCTCTCTCTCTCTCTCTCTCTCTCTCTCTCTCTCTCTCTCGCGTATACACCTGCACTGGCAGCAACAGCGGCTCTCTCTCTCTCTCTCTCTCTCGTAGCTCGTCGAACGAGAGCTCGACGTATGGAATTGAACGTTCTATTCTGATTTCGCTCGCGCGCGGAGCAGCTTTCCTGATTCTTGTGTGGCTCGTTACTTTTTTGGCCTTTTAGTCCGCCTGTATATACGCACACACACGACCCGCACTATGGTGCACATCGTATTTTTTGCAATCTTATTCGAAAGGAGAAATTAGAAAAAAAGTCGCGCTCCGAGAGCAGCTCCGCGGACAATAAAAATATGTTCGCAGCTGACATTGTGCAGCTGAGATTGAACCATTTATTATCAAATGCATCCGTATACGTGTGTATATTTCGGAAAACATGCAGTTTATGTAAAGAAAATTGGGATGAAAGAATCTTTATGTACAGAGAAGTTTCGACTGAGATTTTCACATGTACGAGATATTTCAGCTGAAGTTTCGCCTACAGCATTCGCGGGATATATTTTGAGATGCAACAATTTTGACGATTTCAACGAGCATGATACCCAATAAACTGGACCTCTTGTATGTGTACAATTGTCTGCACATTACGGAAAGCCATGTTCATATACACACATATATACTAGTACATCTTATATATATATATATTTGATTCTTATAAGTTTTGAATCGTTTGATTGATTTTGGCGAAATATATAGGATGACAGCACCAATAAGTGACCGGTTAAGATCAGTCAACTGATATTTTTAATTAATTAAATTAATGAAAACATTTTCAAACTTTTTAGATTGAGAGAAATTAATAATTCCTTGTATAAGAGTCATTAAAAATAATTTAATATCGTCTTTTTTCAATAAATTGGTCATGAATTGGTGGCTGGTCGAAAGCTGGTGCAGTGACCCTACGTACATTAACAATTAACCTACCAAATATTTGGTCTATTCGGTCGCGACACCTATATAATGTATCTATTCTACTTTCAAATTGGGATCTACCATGAGGGTGGAGCTATGGCTTAAATACGCCATATTTGATCACGTGTCACCGTAATAATAAATAAATAAATATGAACAAATCCTTCTCTCGGTAAATAAATATAAATTTAAAAATGTTATCTTTTCGAATGGGCACTCGACCACTCATTTTTTAATTGTGTCAACATTTTTAAAATCATCTTCCGCGCTGGCAGAATATGAATTTATTTCGGAATCACGCATAAAATGAAATTATGTAAAAACCTTGTAAAATGTACACGCACAACCAGGGATTTGCCGAATTTATTATGAATCAATTAATGCCATGCATATTCATGTTATGTCACATCCGAGTAAAATCAATTCTCCTATAGAACGCAAGACATACTGGCTACGATCCTTTGCGAATAATAATCAATGCTCAATTCGAAAATCTGTTCAACTCTAACTACAACATCTTAAAATTGAATAGACCACCTGCATCTTTCATATAAAAAGAACTTGAATTATTGCTATACTAAATGCAATTAAGACAAGAAATAGAAATTAAATAGGGGAAAATGAATAATCTTAATAGCGTTGAATCTTCTTTCTAAAATCTTTAGAGGGTAAAATCGTGTTACTGAATGAATTAAAACTGTGTTTTGCAGACGAAATTGATGTACGAGATATTGAAGAGTCTTTTATCAAAATATCCTGCTTCCTTTAATAATTTCCGCATTTGTGGAATATTTGGCAAGCTTTTAGTCCAAATGGATTATTTTTACGATCAGGAACCGTAAAGCTATACATAAAAAGTGCCGTACGTGCAGGCCATATGGCACAAAACAAAGCACTAACTTATTTTTTTCTCTCTCTTTCTCTCTTCCTCTGTCCGTCTTTTTTCTGCTTTCATATAGCAAATCAAGGTCCTCCCTCGCGCACTCGACGTCTCTCTCTCTCTCTTATCCTTCGACGATGCAGCTTCCCCCTCTCTCTCTCTCTCTCGCTCTCGGTCTCGCTCTCGGTCTCGCTCTCGCTATATCGTCGGTATAGAAGAAGAGAGGAAAAGAGAAAGAGAGAAAGGAAGGGAGGCGCGTTCGGCGTAAAGCTTCGATATATTTGAGACCGATTTTTACGGGGGCCAGGACTATTCCGGACTGGCGGACTCTCGCCGCTATACCCGGCAAATGCGTTGCCTCTTTTCATTTCGAGTTAGCTCTTGCGGCACTCCTAGTTTTTGCTCACAAAATCGCAAATCCCCGGAAAATTTCCTCTCTTAATCTCCCCCTCTTGTGCTTTCTCTCTCTCTCTGTCTCTTTCTCTTCTCCCCTCCCCCTCACTGCCTCACCCCCTCTCACTCCCGATCTTTCTCTGGCCTCGTTCTTTCGCCCTCTCTCTCTCTCCCTCTCTTTTTCTCTCGTTCTTTTCTCGCACATCCCATTAACCTTTTTTAGCGAGCTTTCCCGCCCCCCTCCCCTTTAGTTCCTGTATATATAGCGATCAGATGCGATTTTTGGTCCTCGCCGGGGTAGTAGTAGGCTCCGAACATGCTTTAGGAGAATCCCAATGATTTTTATCGCGAATAATGTTAGCAAGCTGAAATTCCATTAAAGAAAGTGCATTCTCATAAAAATGGATTGAACGAGAAATAGGGTTAATGTATATACTGATTGTTCTCGCTAAATATTACTCTGTTAAGTCCCTGGAGTACAAGATCACTTTTTTCACCTTTAGACTTGTTATTTTAAAATTAAATTACATAATTATATATAGGATATGCATATTTTATACATTAAAAATATTCCTTTAATTTCGGAAAATTCTATGCGTAGCACGAATAATAATAACACGAAATGAAATAATGATTATAATTCATATTTTACAACTGCAGTTAACGCATTATTTCGTTCCTTTTGTGTTATTATTTTTACTGTGAAATTAACTTATTTAAAATCGTCTACGCTAATAATGGACATATTTTATTTAAAAAACAAGAATTATTGCATATTAATTTGTTGTTACCTGCACTGGGCGCTGATTCGTAATTTTTGCAGCCAACTCGTGAACATTAAATTATTATGAATTCAATATTTATTTCCCACCCTAAAAAAGAAATTGAAGATTTACCAATTCATTATCACTTTATAGAAAATTATTTTCAATTTTTGCCCATATAAGAGTCAATATATTTTTGCAATGATAAAGTTTGCGGTTTGGCCTAAATCTACTTTTATTTAATCCCAGTTACAAAGAATCAAATTAACTTGCACGTTGTCGCGAAATCAACACTTTTTAATACCGTAATCGTTGATGGTAAGCCCCTTTACAAAATCCACTATATAGAATATTTCTTTATCTCGAAACTCGTGAATCAGGGGTTTTTTTTCTTCTGATTTTTATCCGAAAAACTTAACAAACTTCCAGATATCCCACAATCGGCTTGATCCGCAAACTCTCATAAGCTGCAAGTGCCACTTTATAGCAGAGTCTCAGCTTTGGGAAGCTCGCGCGAGATATTTATTTGCGTCTGTAGGTGACGGAGGAAGGCTATCGTGCAGCGCACTTTAAGATGCGAGCAATTCGCAGTCGAATTGCACCGAGATTTTCCGTCCTCTCCCTCTCTCTCTCTCTCTCTCTCTTTCTGTTTGGAGGGTAGCGATGGGCCCCAGCATCTCGTATATACTAAGCCACTGTAGAGAATACACACAATTCTTAACAAGAGTAGACAGATGGATTGAAGTGTGGAAGCTCTGTATTCAAGTGCCTTTTCAGCGAGCGACCGCCACCGCGCGACACTCGAACTTGATGGCGTCAGCTGTTATGTACTGTTGTGGACAATCCCTTAACGCGATGAGGAAAGAGGACAAAAGAGCAAGGAGGAAGGAGTGAGAGAGTGTGAAAGAGAGAGAGAGTGAGAGAGAGAGAGAGAGAGAGAGAGAGAGAGAGAGAGAGAGGAGCAAGATTGCAGCTGCGAGGGAGGAAGAGACAGGAAGCGAGGAAGTGCGCGGCCGAGAAGATGAAAAGTTGGGTGAGTGCGGGAAAGGAGGTGCGGAGTGAGAGAGAGAGAGGCGTAACAAATAAAAAGGTCGGGGGGAGGGACATATTAAATTCACTATTGCGGGGCACACCGAATAATCCGCTTTTCTTTTTCTCTCCATTTTCTTCGCGCGAATCACGACCTGCGATATAGAGTTATTGGACTTCCCATTATGACCCTATGTAGAGGACTTCTCTGCTTTGTCATCTGGTCGCTCTCTCTCCCGAGGTTAAAGGCCGCAGATTCGATTTTCCTCCTCTTCTCCGGGCTAAATATTTTTTCACCAAAGCATTCTCGAAAATTTAATATTGCTGCGTCGTTGTGCGAGGAGTAACGTCTACAATTTTTTAAGACTCTCAGTTCCGCCGATGGAACTAAGGTTGCCATAGAAAATTGTACATTTCTTTTATAATTTGCGCATACTTAGGATGTAACATTTAAATTAAAATATCTATTCGTGTAACGTCTGACAAATCTTTAACGATGTTCTGTACATAATTTCATTTAATAACTGTTTTAAGTGTTCGATTGGATTATTTACTTTAAAATAATCAACAAAATTTATATAATTTGATAATAAATCATGGATGTACAAGTTTTCACACTAATCAATTGAATTGGAAAACCATGAAAGATTTCTAAACTTATTCTCTATTTAATCTAGATTTCTTGAAGTAGCTTGACTACTTACAATTACAAAATCCGATTCTAGATAACATTTTGGAATATAGGTTTGCTGCGTATATAAATAAGTACTAGTTATTTTATTATTGAACTCCAAATAAATATATATGTAAAATAAACTTATAAAACAATTAAGTTTACTATAACCAATTTTATATAAAAAACTCTGCAAACTAATTTGCACTTACCTTCCTCAAATTACATAATTTATTCCAATTATAGAGAAAAAGCAAATATATTGTAAATTTTTGTAACACTCATTAATCCAAAAGTAAAAATAAAAATGATAAATATTAAAAAAACTGCATACTTAAAATTAAAAATAGGTTAAGTTTTTCCTATGATATATGAGTAATATTAAAATAATAATGAAACTCAAAGAGAATACCTGTGCCCCTAGATTATTTTTAATTATTCAAAAATATAGATCTATTAAATCATAGTTATTTGATTATTAAAATAAATTAGAAATCAGAATACATACATATATATATATATATATATATTGACACTAAAAGTATAACTTATACGTATACGTGGAAGATTTGTTCAACTATAGAACATTATAAATATAATAACTCATATAAATTATTAAAAACCAATATTATAATCGATTTTTTAAATAATTTTTTAAAATTTGACGCTCGTTTGTTCAATCGCGCACGATAACTGAAACCCCTAGTGCCAAACATGATCGAGTTTTATCTAGCCTTACGTTCTCGACAGGCTTTGCATAGCCGATTCAGCTCTTCTACTTACGCTGTCTCGCAACTCCCTTTTCATGAAAATTGTATTTTATTGTATAAAGTATTATACATCCCAAATTATGTGATGAATGATTTCTTCAAGTCCATTCTTTTCTGCTTTTCATAACTTTGCTTGATATATAAGTAGCATCAAAATGTCGAATTTTATCACTAACGACTCTAGCAAAGAGTTAATTTATTTTATTAGTTATAGCATCGATTTCGGAACTATACATATAAGTAGATTTTTTTTCTTTCTTTCTATGCTTGGATACGTACAGTGGATTTAACTTACAAAAGTATTAAGGCGATTATATAACAAATGTAAATTTTACAGGCTATTAAAAGTAGCGATAATATTTCTTTTCTTTTCGTTCAGACTAATTGTTATATTGTATGATCATTATTTCATAGTTGTAAGGCTACTATTGCTCACTATAATTTTCAAAATATAAATTGAAATTATTGATCTGTAGGAGCTGAAGAAATACATTCATAACATCTTGTATAAGTAGAGTTCTTTAATACTACAGTCACTTTAATAACCATTACATAATGAATATAAGAGAATGAAAATTAATAAAATTGCTTACTTTTCATATTGATAGCTTTCGTTCGAATATTATTGCTCGTCTTTCATTATCTAATACTTCACTCATACCCTTGGGAACTAATGTAAACATAAATAACAATATTTCCTAAGTGCTATATAAGAGCGTTTAATCCAAAAATGAATCTTTCCATTCATATATTTTGTTAAATAAAATTATTAGCGATATCTTGATAAGGTATAAATCTTTCGCAACCTAGTAGATTTCCTTAAATAGTTTTCAAAGTCCTACCATTATAAAATTAGGCTGTTACATTGAGCAGTTTCTCAATAATTAATCACCACTAAATAAACTCTTTCAATTACGTAAATCCCAAATATAGGTGCACTCCATCCATGAAATATCTATCATTTGTCAAAGTTTCAAGTGAACGTCAATGATGTCTTTAGAAATTCTGTTCCGAAAAAATCTGCTCATTTCGAAACAGAAATTCTCGAATGTGCCATTGAAATATTTACTTAAAACTTCTCCAAGTTTCAGGATTTGCACAACCTCAAGTATTCATTTAGTGATAATTCATTACTCAGAATTCGATCGGCACAACAGTTGTAGGAATTTCTTTTTCGGCTTAGGACATTAAACTTTTGACGAAACAACTGCTTAGAAATCACTCTATAATCAATTGAAATTTAGATTATGCCCTTCTCTATAGTTAGCGCTTGGTATACCGAAGCGCCAATGAAATGCGGGATTGATAATGAATTTAAGCATTTTTTTCCTTCAAATACACAAATCTGCTTTCGAAATTGAATTTATCCGGTTTGCGCGAGCGCTAACAGCCGATGGAATCGGTGAGCTGGGCCGAGGAGGAGGCGGTAGTGAGGGAGGAGTAGAAGCAATAGCGAGTGAACAAGAGCGAGAGGAAAAAATAATGTTTCAATTCGGGGTAACACGGGGCGCGGTAGTGCGCTCTATGTAACCGCGTGTATCGGGGCGCACGCGATGTGTATTTAACTAGATTTTAACAGACTCGCGGGACACACTGGTCGGGGCGGTCGATCAATGTCGACAATTTCGGCGAGCGCTATATCGTCGCCGTAGGCTGCTGCTGCTGTTGCTGCTGCGAATTGCGCTGCGCACCGAACTCGTTGCAGTGCGTTCGGGGAAAACGAACAAAAGAGAAAGAGAGGAGCGCCAGAAAATAGGATAAAAAGAGTGGAAGGAGACGGAGGAAGAGGAGGGGGGTGCTCGAAAAGAGGCGTGTAAGTGAAACAGCGGGGGAGGAGAGATATGGCATGAGGCGTGGGAAGAAAAGAGCCGCCGGGGCAAAACAAACGAGGAAGGACCGCGAACGCGAAAAAAGAACGAAATACAAAAAATATTATATATGTATCGGCAAAAGGACATGGACGAGAGATACGCGTCGCGGAGGCATGGCTCGAAAGTACCTCGGGCGAAATTGCTTGGAAAAATGTTTAAACCGAAATTAGCACGCACGGCGCCCGAGACTCTTCAATGTTTGCACGCTCGTTTTTTTCACGTCGACTCACCGGCAACGAAAATGAAACCGCAGAGATTCGACAGCTGCTGCGCGGCTAGGATATATATATATATATATATAGAGCACCACCTGTATACATGTATATATAGAGACGTCGAGGTTGACGAGTATCGAGACCTCCGCACTGAACTCGATAATTGAGCCGTCGAAACTTGTCGCCCGCTGGAGATCGGTGCACACGTCGAGCAGCTTTGAGGATTCTCGCGAGAGAAATAAAAATAGAAATGGACGAGAAGCACTGGCTAACTTTCTGCACGCTACGGATCGAGCTCTCGCGCGGATATACTGTTCAATTTCGCAAAGATCGACTTTGTTCTTGTCCCAACCTGATTAATTTGCAAACTTTCGCTGTTACCGAGCTGCTGCTATGGGTGAATCCGCTCGATATTTACGTATTTTTAATCATTGATATTTGAAAATTATTCTGGTATGGACCGCGATTTCTATTCGAGAAATATGCCCTGAAAAAAAATATATTGTATATAAATAATAATTAGTTGCGGTGTTTTGAAAGATTTGATTTGTTCTACTTTTTAATAATAGTCGACTACAGTTTTTATTTCGAGCAAAAGATTATAATGAATGAACGAGTACACGAGGATTGTACATTTATTTTTACTATACCTGAATGAAATTTTTCAGCGATTTTTTTTCTGGAACAACAGGGCGTTTACTCCTATATCGAATATGTTCAGAACCCTTAAAAAGAATTTTTCCAAAATGTAAAAATCAGTTTATTCGAAAAGTTGGTTTATCTAATGGTTATACAGACTTTTTTACGGTATTTCAAATTTACCGTTCAATCTTCGTACAAAGTTTTTCAGTTCAACCGAAGAATGGAGATAAAAATATAATCGATGAATTGTATTCGTGCGTGTTTAGAAACTTTATATATAGCTACTTTATACTTAATAAAGTGTTTCTAATTATTATCAGATGCAAAACTAGGATTGTGCAGTAGGGGTGGATATAAAACATGTAATCAATCCTAAATCTGATACTAATGAATTTGCGTGCATCAGTCTCACTATCGTATACATTTAACGCGTATTATGTAAAGTAGCGTGACACACGCAGCTGGCCATGCACGCATACACGGCATAGCTTGTCGCACAACAACTCAAAATGTAACGAAAAAAAAAATGAATTTTGAGTTTGCTTTCGCTTGCTCGAAATTTATAAATTATTAAATAATGTAGGCAATGTATTGAATCAGAAAAATCATACAATACATAGTTCGAAAAGAAAAAAAAAATTATATAGCTAAACGGTATAAGTATGTACGTATTATACGGCTAGAAATTATACGCAGACACGAGTGTGCAAGCCTGCACATAATAGAGATGCTTTAATAACTAGGTTAAACTGTGAAAAATTATTGCTATATATATATATATGGGAAAATATTACATGGGCACATAGAAATAAAGATTTTCAAAGATTTTGTAAATGATTAAAAATGCAAGTCTTGATCTACTTATTTTGAATAGATTATTCAACCGATTGTTTGCTCAACGTTTCAATTGATACTTATGCTACGTGTATGAAGTCTAAAATCCTTATAATATCTCATAATTACGATATCACATCGATCGTTCTTAAACCAAGTAGTTTCGTCCAATAACAACAATTTAGTATCCACCTAAAGCTCTAATCTAATTAAAACATAAAAACGTATTATATAAGGCCCGCCCCTATGGCGTATCCCCTTTAAACTTCATTGATGCGAGCTATAAATTGTTATTTCTGCGTAGTAAAACCGTGTATAAGTACCAGTATCCGACGATGACGCGTCGAAGATCACGAGGGGATATGAAATAGCCAAGCCGGCGCTAGTCTAGGAAGGGGATATATATATATAAGCATGTGCTTGCACCTTGGAATTTTCCTCTCCAAAAAATACGAGCGCCCATAAAGCTGCTACTCGATTAAGCTGCTGCGAGTGAACACAACATTGAAATCGTTGGCCGAGAGCCTGGGAGGAAAAAAAAACACGTCGTCTCGCCGCACGCGGCTGAGGCTAAGTCGAACAAAAGAAGATGTAGTAAGCGCGACGAGAGAGAGAGAGAGAAGAAAAGAAAAAGGTATATATGAAGGAGGGGCGAGAAAAGGGAACGCGAGGGTGATACAGACTGATAGTACAATTGAGTGGGGCAAAAACAAGAGGAGAAAAAGGTCAGCGTATCCAGTTGGACGAGTGATAAAAAGAATATTGCTCGATAATGGGAGAGGACAGTTGGCGTTGAGGGAGAAAATCGCCAGCGGGCGAATGACAAAGAGAGACGGAGGACCAGCAGCGGCAGCAGCAGCGCCGAAGCGATTATCGGGGAAACTCATGATTGATAAAAATGCGGGCGGCGGGAGAGTATTCGGAGCCCTCCCAAGGGCATGTTAATCCAGATAACACCACGGGGGACGCGCAGTATGCCAAGTGTCATGGAACTCGCCGACAATGTGCCGTACTGTGCTGCTGTCTCTCCCTCTCTCTCTCTCTGCCTCTCTCTCGTTTCTGCCTCTCCTCTGTAGCAGACGAGAGACGCGACCGCCGCTGCAGAGAGACACTCGCTCGATCGATGTGCTTCTCGTTGCGTATATACGCGCTGAAACCGATCGACACGCGTTTGAGCTTTTGCGGATAGAATTAGTATTTCATCGAAAGCGGACGAGAGAGAGAGAGAGAGAGAGAGAGAGAGAGAGAGAGAGAGAGAGAGAAGGAGAGAGAATTATTGTTGAATAGCGATTTTACGTGGCAAGTATACGCGCGCGGCAGGAGCAGCGGCAGCTGTCATTGAGAGCACGAAAAAGTAATATGACGCTCATACTGGTAGCCCTCGAGCTATCATGGCCGGGGAGCCCGATCGGCCAATTAACTGATGATGACGATTAATTATTGCTTCAATCCCTGCTTTCCGTTATAGGGAATTCAACTGATATTCGACAATGATTGGGCTTTGATGTTGGCAAAATTGTTATTGTTGATGATGGGATAGCGGTGTGACTTGCACAAGTCTTGTTACCAATAACGAGTTTAGTATATAAATAGAAAGAAAATCGTATTATACAGTATATTATACTGTTTCATAAAATGAATCCGAGGTTCTGCTTAGAAAAATTTCATTTGTCATCAAGTTTGTAAATTCAAATTATACCTTTCAATGAAATATATATATATATATATATAGAAATTTCAATGTTTTAATCAATATAGGAATTTCAGAAAATACCAATGGATAAAAAAAATCATTGAGAAAATATATATATTTATAAAAAACGATCTTGTAATATCACAAAACCGTTATACACTTACATCTATCGTAAACCCAAGATATTGTATAAATATTAACATGCGCAAGGAATCCGAGAAATTATTCCATCAAAAATACATATGGGCTATCGCTGTCGAATCGAATATCGCATCTATCGAACACCAGGCAAAATAATGCACCGAAGCCTGTGCGATACACCGATAAAACAAGTGTCTCTCTCTCTCTCTCTCTCTCTCTCTCTCTCTCTCTCTCTCTCTCTCTCTCTTTTTTTTCGCGGATACATCGTTCGTCGACGTTGTGTGGTGGTGCGCAGAGCCCGGTATAGCAGGCAGCTGAAAAAAAAAGAAAGACAGCGCACTGCACACGTGCACGCGGCGCATGTACACGGTAAGCCGTCTACATAGGTAACGAGACTGGTACATACGACGAGCGCGCGCGGATCTGGAGTGAGGAGGGGAAACGCGCAAGTCCGATACTACATCTATTAGTCAATCCAGAATGAATATTTGATAGTGAGAGTTATGGCCCGATCAAATTCCATCCCCACCTTCTACCCTCTCCTGCCTGCTTTCTCTCTCTCTCTCTCTCTCTCTCTCTATCTCATGGACCCTTACACACGCTGCTTACGTATATTTATGCGCTCGACGTGCCCGCACCCTCGCCATGCCTCCCCCCCCC
>UELV01148962.1:0-24319 GCA_900490015.1 Megastigmus stigmatizans
TTAATTAATTCGTTTAAAAACGTCCCATAAAGACATTTAAAAATCGACCTTCTGCTCGCGTACATAACCCATGTATCATAGAGGCTCGTTCTGTACACGCTCTCGAATGAGCAGTGTACGAGTGTATAGGTCCGCGTACGTTGTACGGGGTATCTCTTGTCCCGTTTTGAGACGTCAGACGTCACAAAACGAGGCGGCAGCCGCACCGAAACAAAAGTAAAGCAGCGCTCTCTTGTTTTGTGCGGCTGCACGTACATAGCCTTAACGGGTTTCTAGGCAGCTTGCGATTACATTCTGCCTAGAAATTAGCTGAACCGATCTGCCTAGAAGCTGGTGTACCAACCAGCTCGACTCGTTAATTTTCTAGCAGGGTATATCGAAAAGTATGCCCCGAATAAAATATTTCAATATTTTATTAATAATGCAAGGCAATCAAATATCTCATTTGAATTTCGTCTGAGAAACCCAGTTTCTGCCTACAATACGTAATAATCACTTTTATGTTTTAATGTACACGTTGTTAAATCTGATGTTTCTACCCTGGTAAAAAATTAACCAGAAGATATGGCCGGGCAGGCATATTTTGGCCACGGGTTACATCCTATTTCTGCCAGTAAGTTCATCATAATGTGGCCATATTATGGTGATTCAACGTGCATCACCATAATATGGCCATGCAACGTGCATGTCTACTTATTTTATATTATAACCTTAAATGTTATAAAAATAGAAGATAAGGATCTGACAACAAAACTATAACCTTAAATGTTACAAAAATAGAATATAAGGATCTGACAACGATTAAGTGATGCATTAACAAATGTAAAGCGTTGGACATAAAAATATTGTTTTTATTTTAATTCTATGAAAGCTTAATAGTTATTATAAAAATTTGTTTTTCTAATTCGTAAGAAATTTTTATATCATAGGTTATACCTTAAGTATAAATAAAGTGAATATCTTACCAAAATTTTAATTTCATGAATGTGGTTTATTATTGATAATTTATTTATTATTTTTAAATTATTTCATAATTTCATAGTGGTCTTCTGGCTGAAAGTGACAGAGTCAGAAGCAGACAAATAAACTAACCTTACTTTTGTGAAGTAAAATATGTATTTTAATGATTATTATACATTTATATCATTAGTCCCGGTTGTGTATCATTATTTACTTACAATATTGTAAATAATGAGGTTCTTATTAAGTTAAACTATTTTCTTATGATCAAATTCTCAATTCAAAATTATTTTATTTAGTAACCGTAATTTAATAAGAAATATGGCCACGATATGGCAATAGTCCTATTAAAAACAATTGAAATTATGGTCATATTTTGCAGCATAATGTGGCCATTACGGTGAATTTCGCCATTATATGGCCACAAACCCCATTAATTTTTCACCAGGGTAATGTCAAAAGAATGCTACTCTAATTTAAAAAGAAAATGAACATATTCAATATATAGTCAACCCATAGCTATTTTTCCGAGCACGTTGATTTTATACTATACACGGATTCGAAGCAAGCGATTGCGTCTTAATTTTAGTTTATGGTATATATGATGAGTGCGTCAGTTCTCGGTAACCTAAAGCGAAAGTCTTATTCCAAGTTATAAAAAATAACACGTAAATATCTGGCAAAACAAATAAAGACTAAATTATTTTCTGTTGAAAATTTAATATTTACATAAATGCTTATTAGTAAAAATACATTTAAAAATTATATTCTTGATTTGCCAGTAGTCAACCGGCTAGAGCTATATAGAAGTCGACCGATCAGATCCCCAATACTCGGCCTATGCAAATATCTGTAGTTAGCCGAACCTTTAAAAATCCAATTTGAGGCTAAATTTTTATTTACATTAAATTACGCATAAGTTTAACAGATATAAAATGGAGTTGCTTAAATGAATTTAATTGATTGCAAAATAATAATTCACGTGAAATTTTAAAATTCTATCGAGAGGCCGACAACTAGTTTCTGGCTTCAAAAGGATATTTCATTTGTATTTTTAATATAAAATAAATATATTTAACCTATATATTTAAAAGTATACATGAATATTTTTTAGTTAAAACAAAATAAATCTGAATTAATTTATTTATTTACTTTATCGGCTGCTCATTTTGACTAAGCATAGACGAAAATGACTATTTTTTAGTTTAAAAAAAATGTATCGGAATTCATGTACTTATTTAAATAGGCGGCTCATGTTGACTGGGCATAGACGAAAATGGTAGTTCTTTAATTGTTGTCATAAATCGTTGATAAAATTTTTTTTAAACTATTATAATTAATAATTTAGATTATATTGTGATTTTATGAAAGTATTATTTTAAAATAAAAAAATCATCAAACATAAATAATTCGTAATTCTTTTTGTTAGGCACGACCGCTCACGGTATAGAGCCTTACATTTTCGTCATCACAAAAAGTGTCAAACCCCAAAAGTCACATATTTTAACATATAACAGATCAATTTCTATTACGATAAAAATTGATTTTAAGCAATTTTTTTTAGTAAGCTTGTATGTGTGTATGAATGTTATTAAATTAACCGATTTTCTCCGTGAATTTTTGACGGATCGAGCCGAAACTTTGGGGATTTTCTTATTATGTTATAGAATAGAATCGTTCCTATTTAGGGCCATATCTATCGATAAAGGCTTCGAAATGGTACACCTTTTAAAAATATCGAAAAATCATTTTACAGCTATAACTTATTGTATAATTTATTGAAAATAAATTAATTTTTCATGAAGTGTAAAAAGACAAAGATTAAGAACTAAAAAAATACATCTATTCCTGTTGAACACTTTTCTTTAAAATCAATTCCTTCCAAGATAACAATGGAAAAACTTTTCATCATTAATATAAATTTTCCCGATCATAACCTCTATGGCTTCGTGCACGGCAGACAGTGAGAATCTGTCAGGGGCCGAGAATTTCATCTTTCCGATTATTTATTAATAATCTGAGGAAAAACCTCGTCGTGGTCAACAAGAGGCTGAAACACTGTCCTATTAAGAGCGAAAACAATAAAAAAAATATTAATTTCTCAAAAGATTTTCGAAGACAAAAATCTCTGTGAATTATGAATGAAATTTTATGAAATTGAAATCACATGATATGCATTACGAGATCGTAACAAAGAGTTTTTTCTAAAAATATATCTCTTTTTATATTGCGAAAATTGTGAAAATCGGTAAGATAGAAATCTTTCCGACCCTAGCACATATCCTTAAATATATTGTCAACAATTATATAGACTATATATAGATTATAACATTATGGTAAACAGTTCCTGTGCATTGCGGTATTTAACAAATTAATGCAGTAATTGCTGGGGTCCTTTTTCGTAATCAATATTAAAAAACATGGTCAGATAAATCATGAGACATATAAAAGGTATATATTAAAAGAAAAATCTGTACACCGGTATCCGATTTTCCGCCTGTAAAGCTAAAAATGCGTTATTTATTAATCTAAGTAGCCGTGGTATCCGTATAATAATCATCATTCACACAGCTTAAATTACCATATTTCTAAAAAAGAAGAAAAACTACTCCTATAACACAAATAAACTTCAAATAATGAAAGTCCAAAGCTTTCGGTGCACATAAATCGTCAACTTAATGGTCTACTCGCTCACGTCTCATCGATCCCTATATATAAAGAATTCCGCGTCGACTCTCTTTTGTATCTCCATCTTTCTCGCTCGCACTCAAACAAAATCCACCGCTAAGCTGGATAGAGTAAGTATATACAGGGGCCGCGATCGCGATCGCATTCCACGCGGGCCATTTTTCCCCCTTATCCATTGCGCCTCGCATAACAATGCGATCTTTCACTCGCACCGAATATCTCGATACCTATACGTATATAAGTATACACCCTAACGAAGCACACGCGTACCGCCGCAGAGAGAAAGAGAGAGAATATATATCCGCCTTCACGTCCTTTCGCGCTCGATGGGCGGAGTTTAGCAGCTTCGCAATGGGCGTGTGCCCAGGATGATAAGCTCCGCCCAGTCGCGGGAGCTCTTGTATCGCGACCGCAGCGTCGACGCCTTCGACGACCGTCGCCTCTGCACGAATGGTGAATCGAGGCCGCGAGCGCGCCGACCGCAAGGGGCACACGAAAGGTTTTTCTTTCCCTCCGCCTCTCGCTCGCTCGCTCGCGCTCCTACACTTATACCGGCATCAGCAGCACTCGTACCGCTCTCTCTCTCTCTCTCTCTATCCCTCTCTCTTTTTATGCGCGCGGGCTGCAGTTCTCCCTCTCTCTTTCCGTCTATGTGTGTCTCTCTATCTCTCTTTCTCTACTCCCTCCCCCTCCTCGCGTCTCTCCTCTACCTCCTCCTTCGACGAGAGAGAGGTGACTGTCCAGGACAGTTTGAGAGCCGCAGTCAGCGACTGCACCACGATTCCCGAGGATCCTGTGTGTATACGCGTGGTGTGTGAGCCTCTCTCACGGCTGGAACCTAACCTCTCACTCGCGCCGCCGCCGCCGCCGCCGCCGCCGCCGCCGCTGATTTCGCTTATCTAAAAAGGTGCCTTGGTTTATACGGCTGTGCCTCGATCTGTCTCTCCTCTCTCTCTCTCTCTCTCTTTCCTTCGTGCCTCCTCGTGAATTCTCTCGGGCTCCCTTTTTACTTCGTTTTCGTTTTTTCGTCGACGAATGCAGTGCCTATCGCTCGGCCGCGCAGGATTACCGACGCCAGTGCACCAGCCTCGATCACAACACTGATGGACTATACAATCGTCGAATGGTTGGCGTAGTTTATGCTCTTTCAACCGTCATACACATACTCAATTCGATACAGTCTGTGCGACAACTTGTGATTTATTGTTTTTGTTGTTGGTTATAACTTGTGCTATAGTGATTGTATATAATGTATTTTTATTTATTTATTGTATGATATAAACGCACGGTTTGGTGAATAAACGACGTCGCGAACAGATATACGTAATATATACGCCGTAGAGTTTGTGAAGGCGGGACCCAGTGGAGTTTACGTTCTCCAGTTCGTCAGTAGCGAAGCTTAATTATTCGAGCACTGCACAGCTCGCAACGACCAATACCAATTGTCCTGGGAAATCATCGGAACAAGAAATCGAAAGACTCATTGTTTACACAAACTTATTCATGTACTGAACAAAGGTGACAGAGTGCACACATACACATCAAAAGTATAGCCACGCATATAGATAAATCCAAAGAATGCATCTCGTCTCCTACGCGCTTGTGCGGTACAAATAAACTGGTGTATCAGACGCAAGAAGACTGAGAGTTCTCGACTGAGTTATATGACCGAACGATACTTTGTTGCATAGTGTACCAAATATATATCTCGACTCGTCGTACTGCACATCATGCTCGGCTGTTGATTATGCGTGAGTATATATATAATAACGTATAGAGCCTATCGTGTATTATGCGCTTGGCGCGCCGGCGGCGGTGGTAGTGGACGATGCGAGCGACGCACGCGGACTGCACCCGCCTCCCGAGTAAACAAACTCTTGTGCACCGTCTTATGCGAATGCAATTGTTGAGATTCTCGATTGAGCTTTGAAAGCTTTATTGAAGATTATTGAATTTCTGTTATGTCGATTTATACCGAAAGGATGATTTGATCCGACGATCATATACATTTTTCATTATTTTAATCGGATTCGAGGAAAATTATCTTTCAGCTCAGCTGATATTTACCAGTCCAACTCGCGAAAGTCAGTCGAATTTACAATTATTATCTATTTTTAATTTAAACATATTAATTATTGTAAATTACAGTTGAGAACGATGGGAGTAGGTAGATGCATTGATTTATAATTACCAATATGTAATTTTCTACAAATAGGAATCTCATAATATCTCTAGTATTAGAAAAATAATTTGTACTACAACATGGAGCTTATAAAACCAAAGTTATTCATTGGAAAATGTTCTAAACAGTTATTTCATGCCTAAATCATACATCGCTTACCAACAAATGTTGAAAGATTCTATAAACAAAAGCATAAAGATCGCTGCCGCGGCGACAAAACTGGTTGAACTTATTGCGATTGCCCTGCAGGGATAGCAGTTTTTAAAACTGACCGATCCATTGTTGCGTCAATATGTGAAAAAAATTTCGCTGGAGCTCGAAATTTCGTTATTCTAGCAAATATTTTGATTGAACCAGTGAATTACTTGATAATATATTTAATAAAAGGTTTTCCGCTGACTCAATCAAATTATTTTCCTTCGTGCTGATATTAAGTAAACTGTAAAGTAAACATTATTTCTAAATATCTACCTTAATGCAGATTCTTAGTCGATACCTACGAACTTTTTTATAACATTCGGTGAAATAATTTACAGTTCCATTTGAATTACTTTTAACGACTCTGATTTGTAATATAAATTTCAAATATATAATAGGAATGTAAGTACATTCTAAATGGTACATCCACGATGAGTATAGAGTATGTATCAGCTCTAAAGGAAATAAGTGTGACTATAAAATCCTTAGATTATTTTGTAAAATGTAATGCAATCTACGATAAAAGTTCTTCTGAAAAACCGTGTTTATCGATTCTTGCAAGTAACATTGTTACCAAGATTTCTCAATTCAATAAAGAAATAATATTAGTAAGCACTTCGTGAAAATTTTACAATGAATTCAATCGTACGGAATTCAAATCAAACGTGGATCATAGATACATTTTTCTGAAAGGTAAGTGAACGGTGAGAATCCATTAGCGAATGTAGAGAAGTAGTAACGCATGCTTATCCATGTTTTATAGTCCAAAATATAAAAAAAAAGAAAGAAAACGTATATACGTGCTGTTTTACGAATTATGCTTTTAGAGTTGGAAAAGAATTATTATCGATGAATAATTTATTGAATTCCATAATTAGAAAGATTCAGGACGTCCCCGTGTATAAGCCATTAAAATTTATTTGATCTCATAAACATCATTAGAAAACCGGCCACATCGAGTTGCTCGGACAAGAAAGTGGAAGTCAATGTAAAATACCTACGGCATGATAATCGTCATTACCATTAATTTCATCAATGAAATTACTCTTTTATCAGTTCGAGGCGCGCGCTGTTTTTTTTTTCTTTTTTCGTGCTCGGCAAAAAAGTGCGCAACGGTTAAAAAGCCGCAATAAATATATATTTTGCTGTATATAAATTGTTTGGAAATGAAAAAAAGGGAGTCTCTTGGCATTATGAGTTTTTTGCACTCTCGCGTATACCGAATTATAAAATTTCCACTACACTTTATGCTGAGAACCGAAACGTGTATGCCATTTTGTTACATACAGAGTTTAATACTTATAGATTTTATGGAGCTGCTCGTTCGTACGAGCGCTGCACGGGATCATTACGCATGTATATATATATATGTATAATAACAATGTGCAACGTATACGCCTACACAATTTATGTGCCGATAATTTTCTTTGTGCATTCACTGTTGAATTATTTTTTTTTTCTGCCGCGCGCAAGTGAATGAAACGCGACCGGCAGGACATTTATTTTACAAGCACAATATATTCAAGAGAGAATATTGCACACTTTTTTTTTCCTCGCGATCAAAAATCGCCGCAGCTCTCGATCTGCGTAACATTATTTTCGCGGAATAATAAAATCTCTCGCGCTCATTTATTCACTGAATAACTAAATAAATCGTCAAAACCCTCTATTCAAATGTGCGCTGCTGTGGCTGCTCCAATTTTCATCTACAGTCGCTACGGGCCATATATACGCGCGCGCTCGATAGTCTAGACCTTTGCGCAATTATTATTCCTCGCGCGCGGTCGAGAGAGAGAGAGAGAGGGGAAAGAAAAAAATTATTGACTCGCTCTAGCTTCTAAATCACTTAGCGATTCGCGAAAAATTACTCAATTGATTGATTTATTGGTCGGCGGTAATCGTCTAATAAATATAAACCGCGAGCTTTCACGATGACAAGTCTGCTTCTTATATATTCACCGGTGCGCTATGTATATAGGAGAACATCGGTATATATCGGCAGGGAATATATATGTGTATAAGAAGTATCGAGGTAAAATCACCGCGTGTTGCCGGCGATAAATCTCGCGGAGAGGAGAGTCGCGCGTTGCAGCTGCTGTGTGTCGGCGTTTATTGCGACTGCGCGTATAAATATGTTATAATATTGAAACGCGCTCTGTCCACCATTCACTGCTGAATATAGACGACGACAGGATTTGCTTGTGGGGGTGACGTTTTTGACTGTGCGTCGATTGGGAATTGTACTGGAGCGACAAATTCTCAACTATATGCAAATAGATTGATGAGTTATGTCGCGGATGTTGTAGCTTCATCAATGTTTGTATTTGGTGGAGCATTTTATAAAAAAATTACATGGCAGGTAAACAATGTACAGTCTGTGGATGATACATCTGGCCGAACAGATTTAGTAATTTGTACTACCGCTTTCACAGGTCGCGTCGCCAACTTACAAATATTTGGCACTGTTTGTGGTTGAAGTGCGGATCCAATACGTACGATAACGATACGCCTTATAAAATGTTTTTAATTCCTTCGAACAGTTCTAATGCCGTGCATTTTTTATGGTTTATTCAAGCTGATCAGGAAATAGGTATAGTCGTTGAAAATCCTTGTGAAAACTAGCATGTAGGTGATTTAGATATACTGTTTTACTCTTATTTATGTTTGAATATTTAAAGATACTAATGAGTACAGGAAAGAGCGAGCGCAATTGTGTTAACATTATTAATGGTCCAATAAAAAAGATCCAGACACGATGAAGTATTAAAAATATAAATGTATTTGATTCTGACATTAATAATACAAAATCAAGTAATTAAGTATGATATTTCTCTATAAATAATTCAAATCACTTCCACAGTTCGCTGAACTTTCCTGATTAACGGGTGCGTAAGTTAAAATTATTCCTTACTTGCAATAATGTTTTATACTCTTTGCTAAAAATTGTTTGAGAAAGAATTTATTTAAACTTAAGTAGCTAGTGGGTGTGTAAAAAGCAAAATTTGCTTTACACTGGGTGGAGATTTCAGCGCAGTGAGAATGGTTATTGAAATTTGATATTTTAACGAGAATAATCGAAACTTTTTGCGCGAAATTGTTTTACCTAATTCTTTAACATGTACACGATAAAAAATCAAATGGTTCAAAAAGGATTCATATATTTAAGGCTATTAAAAACAATATAATATCTTGGAAAGGGAATATTTTAACTTATATAACCTTATATTCGAAACAAAAATTCATACTTTTGTTATATATCTATAATAATTCGTATATTTATCTTGTATTTCTGGAAATTCATAACACATCTTTTGTACAAATTATACTTGAGCCATTGAACGTCAATTGTGTTGAGTATCTTGGCAGTTGCTAGAAGAAGCAATATATTGATTACTCCAGATCGGGTTAGGGAGTAATTGCTAGGTGTGGCAGGTAGCACCAAATTGATAAAAGAATTATTTCGAAATAATTGATTTTATTGTAGGTTAAAATTGATTTTATATATTAAAAATGAACGATAATAAACATTTGATTTCGGACAGAACTTAACCAATACTAAAAATGAAACCAACCAATATTTTATTTATCGTTCTTTAATAATTAGGGAGATGTCCTCAAGTACTTGTATAAAAAATGATAATTAACTCGAGTTATCGAAAAAAATTTAGTTTAAGAGGATGTCATAGCGTCCTCTGTCCTCAATTGTTTCTAGTTCAAGTCATTTAGAAAAAACGAGAAGTGACATATTATCATCTTGCACAGCATGTTTAATTGTATCAAACACTGGTATTAAATACTGAATTATGTCACACACAAAATTATAAATACAATAAATTATACGCAGAAGTAGACATGGCCATGATTACGTGGTTAACTTTCAATGCATAAATACATCTTACTAGTTTCGATATTTTCTAAAAATGACAAACCAAATCCTTTTCAACTTGCACAATAGGGGGATTTATTGTATTAAGGACTAGAGAATTCAAATCCAAGTGTTCACTTTCATCATAACAAAAATATCATCGAATGAAAAGATACTTTTATAGCAACTTTATGAATAACCGTAAAGATTATTCACCGCGTTACTGAAAATCCAGTGAATTTTTTGCTCCCTTAATCGTGAATCATGAAGAATGGTACGAATTTTTTTCAAATAGCACTATAAGTTCTGTAAAAATGATTAATTTCAACATTAATAAAGTGCTAGTTTTCAGAAAATGTTCTAATATATTTTATCTGCGGTAATGGTAAAGAAAGAAAAGCTCTTCAGATTATGAAAATGATCGACCTAGTATATATACTGTTTCGATTACGTCTATATACTCAAAGACGGAATATTTGAAAAATTATACAACTGAAATAATTTCGTGAACTTTTCTTTATACGACCAATCCATTTAAAATCTGCTGCAAGTCTGTCCTGCGATTTCAGAATATTTCACGTTAGATCGGGTATGCACGTATAATGCGACGTACTGCGCGACACGCATGAATGCGATTTTTCGAACCTTGAAATAAGCCCGCCGCAACGGACCTTGCATTAAATATATTATATACACTTCAATTTCAGCGATTTCCATCTTGCGAACTCCAGCCAATAGACCACTTGCATGTGCACCAATCACAAATACATTAAAAAAGAAATACAATATATATATGTATATACAACCAACTTTCTCGAAATTATCAAAGCCCTTTTATAAGCAGTTCAAGCATAATAACGCTAATGGAAAAAAAAACGAGTAAGTAAATCCATAAGAAATATGGTACTTCTGCTGTTGAAAAAAGTCAAAGAGAGAGAGAGAGAGAGAGAGAGAGAGAGAGAGAGAGAGAGCAAGAAGAAGTATAACGCAGACACGAACGCCGAATTATGCGCGATAAATCCACGATAAGTCCCGACGTGGGAAATCCGTCTCCACTCAAAGTGCATTAAGCCGGACGGAGGAGAGTCTCCCGTTTGTTTGGGGAGGAGGTAGACTTTTCGAGCATATAATATATATATAAAGTGAGGAGGCACTCGCTCCGTACGATAAGCATCTCGGTAGGGCTATACGCGCGTGCACGTTTCTTTTTTATACTCCCCTCTGACTCGGTGGTGTTTGGTGTGCGAGCCATGCGATATATCCATTTAATGCACAAGACGCGCGAGTATAACGGCCAGGTCGCACGCGAGATGACGAAAGCCCGATGATTGGGCCTAGAAATGCGAATTTCAATTTCGAGCCTCTAGTTACATTATGGACTCCCCCGCGTATATATATATATACGTCGCGCGGCGCACCGATTAAATAATTAAGACGTTGGGGCGTGTGTTTGTGTATGTGCGCTATGTCGCAGGGGCTTTTCGCCTTACACAGAACGGACGAGCTGTGATTCATTGTTTGCCGCCTGATGGCATCGTCAGAATGTTGTCGCGTAATTGATATAAATAATTTTCGTGGCTGCTGCGGACTGGATCGAATGGGCGAGAGCATAAATTTTTGGATGCACTCTGCGTCAGTGTCGCGATATCGGATATGTTAGAAGTTCGCTCTTTTGTTATAATTATTTTTTTACTGGAAAGTCGAGCTGTTTCACCAATATATCTGGTATAGATACGCACATTGAGTAAGTATCTGCTGAAATGTATGTGAATATATGCAACAAGAGTATTGGGGAAATCTTCCTCTGATCTTTTCTCCAAGAATTGCCTGATAAGCAATTCCTTTTGTAACGAAACACGGTTCAAGAATACACTTATACGATTACCAATTTGTACTGGGTCTTGTACAATTAGTGCATATGTAGTTTAATATTTATGTGTGCACAGAGAGAAATTCCATGAGGGCACTGCAACTTAACTATATATAATAGCTTTGGGGGCGAATGTGCCTTTCACATCAACGCGCCACCTACTTTTCAACTCGCGCATTTTGACTTTAAAAATTTCAATACGCTGTTTACATATTATGCGCACGAAGAGTAAAAATTCGTGTAGAAAATGCCGATATACCGCTATTCAAACCTGCACCATCCCAAGTCGACTGTATATACACAAAAACGAATTGCGGACTGTACATTCGAGCTTCGAGTCTCTATTGCCGTCTTATCTACGTCTAAGGCTAGGCCTCGGCCGTTAGACGGTGCGCGATCGCGTTTTAAAATTCGTCGTCATCGTCCTGGTGGTATACTGTATTATAGTATACTATAACACACTAACTCGCGGCCCCTCAGCTCTTTCAAGGCGAACATACATTTCTGCGCATACACACACGCGACTTATCTGCACAGCCGTTTCCCGCAGCGGAGAACGTCCCGCCGCCTGCCAGCCGCCGATAAGTCTTTGCGCCGCGTTGGATCGCCTGATTATTCGTAAGCGCGTAAATGGAACCCCCATGACTGTGAATTAGTACAATGTGCGTGCGTGCACACGTGCGATTTCGTTGGTTTTTTTAGTTCGAGAGAGCGCGGAAAAACGGGACAAGTAGCGATAAATCGAGGAATATTATTGTTCTTTTTCTTTGTTAGTTGTGTTTTTTTTTAGGAGATGTATAAAAGCTTTGATTATGTTTTTAATCGGTTGCGATAAGCGTGAACTGACACATTGTTGGGTATGGGTGTTTAAAAATATTATACCTTCGTTTTTTACGCTCTTGCGAGCTACGTTGCTATATGAGCAAAAGAAATTGTAGTTTTATGACGCGCTCCGTATTTATGGATAATAAAATCGATCGAAAGAAATCGGAAACTACGTTGAAACATATGCAGGGGCATATGCGAGTCTTTCTATGGAACATTAAAATTTTATATCTATAAAAACATCAGCGACGGCTTTGTGCGAATTCTATAGCCGATTTATAATTGACTCTATAATACTCTTAAAGCTTACTTTTATTAAGATAATAAAATGAAAATGTTTTGTACAATTTATGGCGAAAACCTAAAATATGCGCACTTGAGTTTCGGATCTTAATGAAGCTTAATTAAAAAAATGCAGTATTTTAATGTACAAAATACGTGGGCGATTACAGCGATATATAATTGGTAAACGAAACTCGTTTCTTTTTTGTAATTTTGTATACACATTCGCTTTAAAAAATATTATCTCACAGGTTAATTGCAAATTCGTGACTGATATCGACTATATATATTTATGAAAAAGTCAGATACTCGTTGATCCGGGAACCTCCGGTTTCCCGGGAAATACACAAGATCAAGACGCAACCAAAACAAATTCAGGGCCGAAAACAATTTATACATCGGTGGAGCTCGCGTGCATCGGCTTATATACTCGCACTACAACCACCAGTAGGACACATGCAGGCTCGCGCTCACGTATTATATACCTACGCGAACGTCGAGATAGTAAGTAAAACGAGGGACAAATATCGTCCGCGGTGCTCGTAAAACACCGAAGCATGAACAGCTCGCCTCGTCTGCTCTGCACTCGAGTCGAAACAATGGGGCCTATACGAGTACTCGCGAGTTTATAACGCACATACGCATGTGTGCGCGGAACATTGATACGCGCGCACACACTGTGTATTTTTGTGTTCGGTATATATATCGCGGCGAAGTGGCGGGGACGCGAGGCTTATCGCGGGCCCGACAGAGCGATGTTCCGTTCCGGCCCGTCGGCGTTTGGCCGAGCTCACGACAAGTGTCTCTCTCTCTCGCGCGCGTATATATATATGCGGGTGAAAAGCTCCAGTTCCTATCGGCCCCCGACGGATAATACAAGGGTTTCAACCGTTCCGCTATATATAACACATATACATATACCTAACGTTTCTCTTTTGCTCTGTGACAGCTCGCGAGTGATAATAATACCGAGTTTGTCTCTATATGTATACGCGGAGCTTATATGTATATGAGTTACGATGCGACGTTTAGCGCGTGCTTATCGCGGGATGCGCGCGTAAATTTTGCTGCCGAGAACAATGAGAGGGTATCCGCAGTAGAGCGAGCGAGAGCTTCTTCTTCTCCTTCTTTTGCTCGCGTGAGAAAGAATTATGGCGCTTGGTTTTTCAACTGCACGATGGTCATTCATTAAGATACCGTGCCGCGACCACGTGTAAATAAATTGGACGGCTCGGCGCTTTCGTTGTGCAGCTCGCGAGTGGAATCGCTGAATTTTTGGGTTTATTAATTATCCGGTCATCGGTTTAGATTCTCGGATCCATTCGGTGGAAAGCTCATCGCAAGGAGAATATCCTGATGATTTTTGAAGTTACAAAGCGCAGCGTTGCCCAGCTACTATAAATTACTATGTGTATAAAGCTTTACGAAAAATATAATAGAAAGGAAAATATGTGTACGCACTTGGAAAGGAAGAAAAAAGTGAGTATTTGAGGCACCTCAGTCGCAGATAAAAGGCAACTGATTATAGGGATGGATGCGCGCGTTGAACGGAAGTGAAGTAATCGCTATGGGGCCGAACGAGCATATATATATATATATGTGTGTGTGTGTGTGTGTGTGTGTGAGTGTGATAAGCCTGTTATCGCGTTAAGTGTCGATAGGATATAATACCCGCGCCTGGGTGCTCTTTTTTTTTCACGTGACTCGACTACCGTACGACTCATTTCGCATATGTAATTTGCAATTAAAAGTCGAGCCTGCCACGCCCGCGTGCGTCGCATCCAAAGGCATCTTTCTCACGCTGCTGCTGCTGCTGCCCTGTATATAGTGGAACTTTTTATGACGATCGCGCTTTATTGCGATTTTGTTTGCATTGTACTTTTTCGTATATTACTGCTATATCGAAGAAGTAAGAAGGTTTCTATTAGTCAGAATAGTGGTACGAGAGAAATTATTCCATTACGGGCGTATTTATAAAGAGATCGGAAAAAATGCTCTTCCAAACAGGAGATTATAAATTATCGGCAGGTATTGTGCTGTCAAAAGCATGTATATTAAAAAATAAAGGCACGAAATATATATCAGTTGTACTTTAAAAACAACCAGGTTCAAAAAGCCAGCTATATCATTTGTGAATTAAGTATATATAGAAAGGAATTCGAGAGGAGGCGATATATTTAAATCCTTTTTAAAACACACACGCACACGCACACGCACACGCACACACACACACACACACGTAAGGCGTTCAGACTTATATATAGAATAAAAATTAACCCATAAAATTCCAAGACAGAAAACATACACGCGCGGCGGCGGGTTTCGAAAAAAATGTCAACCGTCTCTCATAGACCTAATATCTTATTCATCGCGGCATTAAAAAGCCATGCCATACACGAACTGCAGTAGCAGCAGCAGCACCAGCCTAGAGAATCGAATGACGCATGAAAGCTCCTCTTTTTCCTCTCGCTCTTACAAGAGAAATAAACTATATAATGCGCCGGGGCGGGAGCAGAAAAAAATGTCGCCCAATACAGAAAGCTGAAGTGGAACACATCAGCTGGCTCTCTTTCTCTCTATATCGCTATGGTGCAGCGTCCCTCCGAAAGATCAAAACGCACTATACGGGGACAACGGGAGCGATGAGGAAAGCCTCTTTCGCGTCGGCGGCGGCGCTTCGCAGAGAGATATAGACAGCGAAGGCGTTCGCGTCGGGTTTTTAAGCCTAATTAGTTGTCGCCAGGCGTCTTGTCTCTCGCTCGCCAAAGGAGACCGACTCCATTTCACCCAGACTCACGGCTGAGCACCTTGCCCTTCTCTCCCTCTCGTTCCCTCTCTCTCTCTCTCTCTCTCTCTCGGCAGCACCGCGCGTCCTTCTTGATCTCTCTCGCTTCTTCTCGCTCATATCTTCTCTCTCCCTCTCTCTCGAGGTCTGCTTTTGCCCGATTTCTTCGCTCAGCTCGCTATACTCTCACTCCTTTTTTTCGTCTCGTATCCTGAGCTGCTGCTTATTCTTCTTCTTCTTCTTCGTCTTGGAAGAATGTGATTCTGATTTCTCAATCTCTCTTTCTATCGATATAATTGGAAATATATATTTTGGAAGCGATATTCATTGTCCGAGGGATGCTACTTTATTAACTTTTCAGTTTGGCTGAAAAATGTTGGTGGAAAGATATTCAGAATCGTACTGTACGGTGAAGCAAATGTTTTCTTTACGTACGATGGTCTATAACATGAAAACCATTCGTTGAGGACATAATTCTTGTTGATTATTTGCTATCTACGTATTTCGATAAGAACACAATCACATCTCATAATGCCTTGATTATGGACACAATGGAACGTTGTTTTTAGATTTATTATAAGCAAAATACCTTGTTAAAACAGTAATTAACTGTGTGTGTATATATATATATATAAAGCACTGTCTGTCGAATGTTGTTTAACCTTCTGACAGCCGGGATGGCGCCATTTGGCATCATGCTATAATTATGCTTGAAATTTCTTACTCGGGGGTTTTTGAGGTTGCTGGGCATAAATATGTAATCAGAATTTCAATTTTCCAATTCCAAGATGGTGAATTCAAGATGGCAGACCAAAAATTTTAAAAATATATGTAATTCTATGTATTATCACTAGTCAGAATTGACTCCAAAATTGATAAAAATGGCCAATTCATTATCTAGCATCCATTTTTGATCAAAATAAGTATCAAATTCGTTCTCAGCAACACTCAAAACCCTTAGAAAACTTTCTTTGCTGATATAAAAATTTTGAAAATTTTCCTTTACCACCGCCAGCCGGCATGACGCCATATGGCGTCATTCCATGATCGGTCCACATGTATTATTACTTAAGAAACATTTATATGGAAAATTTCGAGAAAGTTACACTTTTTCAGTAGGAATAATGCCGGCTGTCAGAAGGTTAATTCACTAGTAAATGACATTCCTTAATCAATTTATAGAAAAACTGAAATGCTTAATTTAAAAATGTTAAATGAATTTAAATAGACGAACGAAATTTTGAATAACGATTTTTCCGTCAATGGTAGCTGAGAGTTAAACTACATGTATTGACATTGCATATGTTCAATAAGCAAACTCGAAATATTATTGGTGGAAATTATACAAAATAAATAAAGAAAATATTTGAAGTGCGTCAATTAATCTTTTTTTCCTTCGCAAAACTAGATTTTTCAATCAATATTACACTTTCTTAATGCACAAGTATACACTTGATGCAAATGATAACTTTCTGAATCTTGAAAAATACCGAATACTTCTTAACACGAAATATATTTTTTAAACTTTGAATAAATACTCGTGAAATAATTATGAGCTTTTAAAAGACGTATTTTAATTATATGTAAACTAATACACTAATACTTACGTGATGTTTTTTTGTTATAGGAAACTTGAAAGGTTTCAACTGACGGCGTACTGTAAGCATCTCTACACAAAAAAATGGTGAGAACATTAAAAAAAAATATTGAAATTTAAATTTGAAAACTAGAATTTATATGCATTATATAAAATAATATATCAAAATTTAAAAACGGTAAGCTATATATCGATACCGTTTTTAGATAATTATACATCACTATACTTACACCACTTATAATGTAGACAGTTGTATAATAACAGACGGAACAGTCATACAACCCAAGTTCCATAGCTGGAAAATTCCAAAGCTTCCGGCGTCGCGTCACGTCAGCAAAAACTTAATGTGTGTCTCTCTAACGGAAGTTGTAGCCAATTTTCGAAATCAGCGTCCCAAGATCTCATCCTCTCCTCTCTCTTGGCCGCGCGCCCCTTTATTGCACCTCCCAAATCGTCCCGACAACTCTGCTATGCCTCTCTCTCTCTCCCTCTCTCGTGCGCGTGTCCGTGTCTCTACCTTTCATTCACGAATCCACGCGAGTTCATTCACAAACCCGCTAGACTATCGTGACTATTCGCACCGCGGCTAATACCTCGAATTTCACTAGGACTACGCCGAATTCGTACTACGAGAGAGATTCTCCTCATATAACCCCAAGAGACTGGATTACACATATATACTATGGGCGCAGAAAGGACGGCGCGACGCAAGAGAGAGAGAGAGAGAGAGAGAGTGAGAGGCAGTCGCTGGCGAGGCCTGGAACACGATCCCGGAAAGCGATCTCTCTCTCTCTCTCTCTCGCTCCGCAGCGTATAGATCGGATCGATAGATCTGAGGCGAGATCGCCGACCCGATAATAGCCAACCGCGCGAGACGCGGCCGCCGACGCCTATGCATTCGTGCGCGGCTCTATGGCACCTCCGGCTCGAGTATATTACGGCTAACGAGCCGCTTTATTGGGGGATGGGGACACGCGCGGGGGCGGGAGGGAGGGATTTACAGTTAAATTAATTGAAAATTAGTCGGGTCTCTGGATGAGTCCGATATTCGATTCCGATGCGACTGTGGGGATTCATTGTGGACGCGGCTATATTGGGTGGACTGGCGATCAAGGATTTTTATGGGCCGGACGTAAATGACCGCGCGTCGAGGATGTAAGGCTGTTACGTAAATGAAGCCAGGAAATGCCGCTCTCTCTCTCTCTCTCTCTCTCTCTCTCTCTCTGAGCTATGGGGGTTTTGGGACTTGTTCTTATGGGAGTTTGCTCGTGTGTCGGGGCTCCTTTTAGAGAATGAATATCCGTAAGAGATGATGATATTCCTATGATGCCGCATTTAACAATGAATTTAGAATGTAAAAAATATCACGGTGATTTTTTTGAAAACTATTTGTATTAAGTATTTTATTAAAACTAATGGTTGGGTTAATTTCATTGAACAGACTTTTATGAAGTAATGATGCCTCTTATAATCATCCATCGGTAATGTCTATCTGACATTGCGGGCTTTCATTCAACGTTTCTTAATCGTTAGAATATGCATTGCACAATTAAATTGAACGATTAACATGTAATTATATGATAAAGACATATTTTTGTGTCATACAGATAAAAGAATTTCCATAAACATGTAGATCTCAGGTTACCTGTGATAGACTGTATTTACTTTGATCAGATTTAATTCTTTTTAAATTACTGCGTGGCTTTGAATATTATTAGCGATTGATCATATTCATATAGTTGGTGTATGTTTTTACGTTCAAATATACACTTACAAATGTTTGCAATGATTAAAAAAAAACTGTTACAGATTCTGTCGAATTTAATGGAAAACATTTGAATAAAAATTATTCTTGTATATATTGTATAAAAAGGCTTGAACGACAACTCGAGCAATTGACTGCGTCAGAAATACAACAAATTGTTTAAAGATGTTTCATTAATTTATTAGAATATAAAAATTTCAATTGCTTTATAATGGTTATTACTGTTTAGACTAGCATCTATACGCCGCAGAACTACCTTATTTAGGGTTTATTGTAGGTCTTCTGGGGCCAAATCAGCCGAAACTTATCCTCTTCGAAGTGATTTAGGATCGAGTAATAATGAATAACCTCATTTAAGAGTAATTTAAGCTGTAAGCAGTACTACTTAATTTCACATTATTGTGTACTGTAAGCATTTGCTTTTTAGGACGGGTAATTAAAACAAAAAAAAAAGAGATATTTTCAGCTTACAAAGCGCCCAATTTCGTAACGAAAATAAACCTACCTCGGCAGTAAAAATTCTTATTTTCATCTAAAATCCTTTCTTTTTGCTCGCCAAAACAAGAAAAATAAAAGCCAACTCGCTACTTCGCTACAATCATCAATAAAAAAAGTCATTAATAAAATAAACCTTTTTCCCCGTTGTATCAATTCATCGAGTAGAATAAAAAAAAAAAAAAACAGACCGTAAAAAAAACCGAAAGAAAAAGGAAGAAACAGAACAAGAAGGAGGTGGACTCATCCACACACTTAAAAGCAATTCAACGCTTTTAACGATGCGATTTATGGTAAAATAATTTGCAGTGTGCAAAAAAAAAAAGAAGCAGAAAGAAGAAGAAGATAATCTATATATATCTATGATAGCTAGGCGGTGGCAACGAACGGTGATGTATCAAGGTCCGAGGAGCGAACGTGTCGCTTGTAATTTCATCTCTCTTCTCGATCTTCCTCTTCTCTCTCTCTCTATCTCTCTCTCTCTCTCTCTCTCTCTCTCTCTCTCTCTCTCTCTCTCTCTCTCTCTCTCTCTCTCTCTCTCTCTCTCTCCGCGCGCTCTTTTTCCGTAGAGCATTTGGGCGCTTCTAGTGGCCGATCGCGCGCGCGAGCGGCAAATTAATGTCCTTCATTTACAAACCAAAGTAGGGATGGCCATTGGCGGGGGGGAAGAGAGGCGACGATGAAACTTATACACACAGTGTGTCGCCTCTCTGCCTCCGCCGCCGCCGCCGCCGTTCTCGACTATTATAGGAGATCTCGGGGGGAAATAGCCAAGAGATGACGAGCCTTATATTAGCGCGCGTCACGCTGCATATATATTATTGTACATATATATCTGTTGACTTTGCCGATGGACCGATGGGCAAAATGGACGCGGGTCGAAAGTCTCTATATGTATATATATGTGGATTTTGGCGAGATTCGAGGTTGTAGGTAGCTCCCGAGTGCGCATTTTAATTGATTATAAATTATTTATTTATGAAGATATTAAGTTGCCGCGAAGTAGACGGCGGGTGTTGATTGAAATTGAATATATATATATATATATGACGGAATTCCTGAAAGAAGTGGAAGCCTGAAGGATTTTAGCGAAGGTTATGGTATATGGAGTGTGCGCGCGCGGAAAGGAGTTAATTTTGCCTTTAACTTGGCCCCGGAGACAAGTGGGTGATGACTATTAACGAATAAATTTTCTTTTTTTTTGTCGCTTTTACGCCAAAACAGCCTTTTGCTATACGGAACGAAATTGAGTTTTACCATTAATGCGCGCAAGAAGTTTTATCATACTTGAAATTTTTCATGATTATTTATTATTGCAAAAAAACGAAGAACGTTGTGCGTGTCCGGTATAATTGAAGCTGGAACGTTTTACTACCAGGATCTTCTTCTTCTTTTTATTTGAAATAACGTGTTATTCGTTATACAATTGGCGATTATTTATAATCGGAAATTTCGATGATTTCTAAAATTTTAATGAAATTTAACATGATAGTCTTTTATTTTGGATTCCGAAACGAGCTTGTGATGGATGAAAGTGATTAGTGTAAACTTCTTAACACCGCATTGTGTTTATTGCACAGGATATAAGAATATTAATAATCGTTAGCGAGATACTTACATTATTTACATTTTCATTTGGCCGTGGTGTCAGAAATAAAATATCTGGTTCCAAAGAAACAATGTATTCGACAATCTTAAATCTTTCATAACGTACACGCGCATAAGCGTGAAACTTTACACATCGCTAGCTTTTTGCAGTTCATTGAATGTGTCAGATTTTATTAAACTGTAACCATTGTTTTTTTTTTCTTTTTGAAAAACCTTTTTGACTCGTATAACTATATATTTCCATTACGGAAAAAATTGCACTAGGAGAATGTCGTCAGAAATTTTCACGAACAAGTTGTTTCATTATTAGCGAATATTTTACTTCAGCCAGAAAGTACCGAAAGTAAGAACATTTTATATGTAATATAGCAATTAGCCACAGATGAATACCTATTATGTTTATGGTATACCTTCGAATAATACTATGCAAATATACCTTTGTAAATGAAATAGCTTTTCAACGGCATTCAACCGAATAACACCATTTCAATTAAAACGCCGCAATCGGATATAAATCATCGAAACAACTTCCTCCGCATCTCTCATCTTGCAGATATTTAAAAAGCCCCTAACACGTTTCCTCGATCCCATGAAAAACAAAGCCTCGACCGCTGCTCCTCGCGTTTATTTTCTTTTTCTTTCCTCTAGCCCCCTAAAACCGCGCGCTATAAAAAAGAAAAAGCTGCGGCAAATCGAATTTTTATGCACTCGACGCGCGAGCGCCTCTCTTCACTATATATCCCAAACACCAACACACAAAGATAGAGAGAAGTTGCAGAGACGCGAGTCGTGCAGTCGCTGCGACCATGTCTCGAGGTCCCGAAGGCCGAGAGGAGTAGTGTGTCGCCCACACGATCGATGTTCGATGGCCATCGATTGAGTTGCCCGGTGCTCGATAACGATCTCGATCTCGATCTCTCTCTCTCTCTCTCTCTCTCTCTCTCTCTCTCTCTCTCTCTCTCTCTCTTTCTACCCTATACAGTCGACTCTTGGGTAAAAGCCGTTCGAGGAAGAAAAGCGAGAATCGCGTCTATTCTCGGCTCCTATGCGGCCTACGAAAAAGAGGCCGACGTCTATTTTAATTCTAATCTTGCCGTGGACCCGAACCATCTGAAACGATTACCGATACTTTTGCCATTCACTATTTTCGAGAAAGAAAATTGATTCGTTCACAGTAAGAGCCATTATCATTTTTTTATATATTCTTTTCTTTTTTGCTACTTCAGTGGAACAGGAATTTTAATTATTTTTTTTCACATGCACAAAGAACTTTGGTTTGCGAACAAGGATGACAATTTTCAAAAAAATATCACCAGTGCGTCACGGACAACTATTACCTCTTCTCGGTAGAAACAAAATTGGCCAACTTTTTTTCGCTGCAATTTCACGTCGACTACTACTTACTACCAGAGAGAGAGAGAGAGAGAGAGAGAGAGAGAGAGAGAGAGAGAGAGAGAGAGAATTTCTCGGTCGAGAAAGGTGCGTCCATATTATACCCGCGCGCGCGGTTCTCGCGCCAAGCTCTCCAATGACATGATCTTTAACTTTATACCCGCACAAACTCGACGACTTTACAAGCGTCGCTTATGCGTGGCGCGAACGGTGCCGCGTAATTCGCTGCCACACTGCTGCTGTTGCTTCCAGCGTCTGGATAATCTCTCGCTTATAAGTCGACTACATCTACGCGGCCAGGGCCTCCAGCCACTTATAATTCGATCACATCCTGCTTCTGTCTGGGCTCTTTTACTCTCTCTCTCTCTCTCTCTCTCTCTCTCTCTCTCTCTCTCTCTATCTCTCTTTCTTGCTTCGCTCGGGTCGTTTCGGCCGTTTGAACGTTATTTTAAACTCTATTGTGACTGCGCCTTGAGAGAGAAGCTCGCGCGTATATATTCCTGTATCGGAATTGCGCGAGGATTTTGTTGAATTTCAATTTGCGCTAGTGACTTTTTTATAGACACCGATTACCCGATGAGAATGAAAGTATTCAAAGCCAACGTATTCTTTGTGGTGCTGAATTCTTTCTTTAAAAATTGTCTGTATTCTTATACTTGTGTGATTTTTTTTACCAATAGCGAAGCTAAGTTTATAGCAGCCGTCGCCATAATAAGAAATTGCACTTTTTATATTCAAATTACAATTATTTATTGTTTGCATCCTCTGTGTTTACTTAGTACGTGATCAACATCTAAATCGATTCAATAAATTTCAGATTATTGCTGTAGTTATTATCTGGTTCACATTCCAATCCTGAGGACGAACGAATTTTCTTTCCGCGTAACGCACAGGAAGAAGCAAATCACAGAAACTATGTATGCACACACACACACACACACACACACAAAGGCATACAAAGCAGACTGTGTATTACATTTTGTTTGTTTTCAAAAGTGTATACTGAAAGGAACAGGTTGGCATTCAAAAGATCTCGCGATGTGCACTTACAACATAACCGTTCGTTATTGTGCCATTGAATTTTATTTAAATTACATTCCAATTCGCCGCTACCTGCACGCGATAAGCAATACAATTATTGCAATAAACGGAAAAGAGAGAAAAATATATATATATATATACATTTCCGCGAATAATCGTGTCATAAACAATTAACCCCGACGCGCTGAATGTAAAGCAATGATTGCGTCATTGCGAGTACCGCGGAAATCTACGGATACGAAAATTTTCGCTCAAAAGACTATATATAATACGCAGGATACTTTAGAGTCGCGTCGCAGTACCTTTTCCTAACTTCCTGCTCGATGTTCTCTTATGCATTTGCATTCGTTTTGCCGCGCGCAGCCATTTGTTGTTCGCTTTTTTCCTCCTTTAAATCCAAAGGCGCGAGGAGTCTCCGCGACGGTGCGTCCGAAAAGTATATATATATACATGAGCGTTAGCGTTAGTAGCTACGTTCGAATTTTCTCTTTTCCTCCGGCACTTCTGTCTCTTCCTCTCTCTCTCTCTCTCTCTCTCTCAGCGTATTGCATGTTCTATGCACGAGAAAGAGAGCGAGAGAGAGAGAGAGAGAGAGAGAGAGAGAGAGAGAGAGAGAGAGAGAGAGTGGGAGGGAGGTAGAAAAAGAGATTCTACTATACGCCGACAGTTATAAGAACCCAAGCCATTTACGGAATCGTTTAGTCGCCGAGTCGCGCGCTTAAATAACGATGGCGAGGAGTATAGAGAGAGAGAGAGAGAGAGAGAG